>JASDQU010170271.1:5777-20983 GCA_032191745.1 Picea mariana | reverse complement strand
CACTTTATGTTCTTCTCCATTTTATGTTATGTGCACCATCTCTCTTCTATGCGCTATGCCTCTGCATGATTTTCACTACATCATTGTTATGTCGTATAGGTTGTTCGCTATGTCTCTTCCTCACAACTACATATCTAACCAACAGAATCACCTCACTTATTTGTTCTGCATATCTTTCTCACGTTGAGTCCTTTTCCTGATCATCATGGAAACTCTTCATCCAATCTAGTGATTCACTCCATGTGTTCATCATTAGTGGGCATTATGCTGAGATTCCTTAGCTTCTCTGGCAGTCGGAACTCTTCGTCTTCTATGTCAGTTACAACCAGTCAATTATGGCTTCTTCAGCTCCTAAGCCCCTTCCTTCACGTGATCATTGGTGGTGACCATAAGGTTAGGCTTATCGAGCACTTATCAATTCAACGGTCATGATTCAGTCTCCTGAAATGGATGACTGTCATAACTTCGACACTTTTCCCTTCGGGTCCTCGTGACTTCTAACCTTTCAAATATCCCGAATACAATATCATCGAACATATCGAAAGGTTTAAATTTATATCTCTTAACCATATTAATGGTTATATTTGATCCTTACATCTATCCTTCATTGCTTAATATGATGGTTAGGACTTAATCAAGCAATGAGATGGATGGCCACCTTTTACTCTGTGACTTCGTCTATTATTCTTATGCTATCCTTCCACTGTGTTTTTATCAATGGTTGATAGTACACCCGACATCAGCTCAATAGTCGAGATCTCCTTCAAGTATTCGGATTTCGGAGATTTAGAGTCTCAACCCTTTCTTTCCTCCGTACGTCAATCTTCTGGAGCTGATAGGCCTTTAACGCGTGTCCCTCTCGGATTAACATTAGATATCTCCTCGGGTCTCCGGACTTCAGATATTTCAAATCTCAACCTTCTTTCCTTGAGAGTGATCACCTGCTGAGTCATTCATCAAATGGTGGAGACCTCTTGTTTCCGATTAACGTTTTCACTTACACTATCCTTCCATTGTAGTTGATCGACGAATGAGACTACTCCTGAAGTGATCTTTAGATTGGACATCTCGTTTCCACTTTGGGTATTTTGCATTTAGGACTTCGGGTCTTTGGGCGAGTACTGGTGGTAAAAATCCCGAAGAAAAACTCCCAAAGTGACGTAACTCTTGCGTCACTCGATGACGTGTCACAAGTCGAGCAGCTGCCACATGTTCAGAATCATGATTTGCATGTACCTAAAATGTTGATTTCAAATTGACACTTGTCATTCTCCAATTGTGCCACGTGTCCTTGCTAATGTAGACTGTTGATGTGGTCTGTCACATTTTCTTGTTGATGTTGATGTATATCTCCTAATGTGACACATGTTCATCTCCTTGATCTAATGGTCAGGATAGTATCTTAGATCGACAGCTGAGAGTGACTTAGGATATTCATCCTTCGGGACTTCAGTAATTTTGACATTTCTTACTCGTGAAACTCCTGAAGCAATTCTCTCGGAGTGACACAACTTTCTTACATCACGTGTTGACATGGCACGAGCCAATTTCTTCTTGACACTTGTCATCATCTGATTATGCCATGTGTATTTGCTGACATGGTCTGCCACATATCCTTGCTGATGTGATCTGCTGATGTGGTCTTCTGACATGGTCTATTGACCAATAGCACTGACCCAATGGTCCTCATATGCCCTCCAAATCCAATGGTCCTAATTCATTTCGCATTTTCGGGCTTCGGGTTTTTCCAATCTCAAACTTTCTGGAGCGTAGCCTCCTCGTATCTTTAAACCCGAACTAAATGTTGTTCATCGATCAGGATCTTAGATCGATGGCTTGATCTGTTAGCATTGCAGCTCTGCTATCTTATCCTGTCCTTCCACTTGAAATTGAACTGACGGCTGATGGGAATTTGCATAATTGAATTCTCAAATGTTTTCCTCGCTTATCCTGTCCTTCCACTCAAAATTGATCCAATGGTTGTGAATTTTCTTAAAACATATCCATGATCAAGAATGATTGCATGAACACAATATGCGAGTGTTTTAACTCGTCACCCAACTCTGCAATGGGAATATGTGCATTATTGGTGAGTTAACCACAATCGTTCATCTTCGAAGCTATAAGACCAGATGGTCCTGACTAATTGCGGGATGGGAACAAGCGCAATTTTTAATTCTCCTTCCAATATCTGCAATTCATCCATGTCGTAGATTTGGTGATTGTACATCCGACGGTGATGATTTAATCTAACTTAAACTCATTGTTTGTTGGATCAACCGCAGTCGTATATCTTTGAAGCTATGAGATCTGACGATCTAGACATATTGTGGGATTGTAACTGGCGAGTATTTTAATTTATCTTTCGCTCCTCGCAATTTATCCCTTTCATTGATCTGGCTTACAGATCCGATGGTACTGATTTGATCTGAGTTTTATCGTGCCATCTCTTTTGATATTTATTCTCCAGTCGCTTATGTACTGTGCTTTCCTTTCTGAGTTGTGATATCTTCTTGTTGTTCACTCCTCCTCTTGAGCTTACACTTCCTTCTGCTCCACCTTATGTTCTTGCCATCAATGATAAGAACACTCTTTCCTGCCAAACATGCCAACAATATCCCCCTTTGGTATTGATGGCAACCCTCAAAGGTTGCGCTAGACTGCTTGGACCTCCAACTGTAGCATCCAGACTACTCCTTTTCTCCCCCTTTCACATCAATGTCAAGGAAAACATGCTCCCTTTGATCTGTTGTAGTACTTTTCAGAGGTATTAGATATTCAACCAACACATACTCACCCTCACAGGATCGACTATCTTACGTTGATAATGGGGTCATGCCCAACTTCTGGCGTAGATACTCAAACTGAGCTTTTGCAAGCGGTTTAGTGAAGATATCAGCAATCTGGTCTTTAGATGGAATATAATGCAAAGAAACAACAGTGTTGGTCACATGTTCCCTCAAGAAGTGATACTTGATGGATATATGCTTGGTATTGAAGTGAAATACAGGGTTCTTTGACACACTGATTGCACTGGTATTATCACAATGAATTGGGATCGGTATAGTATATTTTACCTCCAAATCTACAAGTGTCTGAATCATCCACAATACTTGGGTACAGCAAGTGGTAGCTGAAATGTATTCAGCTTCTGTAGTTGATAAGGAAATGGAACCTTGCTTCTTTCTCAACCATGATACAAGAGAATATCCTAAGAAGAATTCACCTCCACTCGTTCTTTTCTTTTCATCCACGTAGTTAGCCCAATCAGGATCTGAATATACTAACAGTTGAAAATTTTGATTCCTAGGATACCATAGGCCATAGTTCATTGTTCCTTTCAAGTATCTAGATATTCTTTTAACAGCTAACAAATGACTCTATTTAGGTTCAGCCGGATACCTTCCTACCATTCCAACAGCATGCATTATGTATGGACGGGATGTTGTGATATACAATAGGTTTCATATCATATACCTATAGGAACTCTAATCAACATCAGGTGAGTCATCATCCTTTCTTAACTGGCATCCAGTGACCATAGGTGTGCTCATAGGTGTAGAATATTCCATTTGAAACCTTTTCAACATTTCTCTTAGATATTTCTCCTAAGAAATAAATAATCCTTCGGACCTTTGAGTAATTTGTAGACCAAGAAAAAATGGCAGTTCCCCTATCATAGACATTTCAAATTCAGACTGCATGGCAGAGGCAAACCATTGTACTGACGAAGCATTATTTCTTTTGAAGATAATTTCATCTACATAGACCAGCACGATGAGCAAATCATTACCCTATGTTTTGATATATAGATTGTTTTCAATTGTTCCTCTCTTGAACCCTTTGTCTTGAAGATACTTATCCAGTCTGTAATACCAGGCACTAGGAGCTTGTTTCAACCCATATAAGGCTTTCTTCAGCTTGCAGATGAAGTCAAGGTTATATCATAGTTGGAAACCCTCTGGTTGTGCCATATAGACTTCTTCTTTTAGATCTAAAATTAGAAAAGCTAACTTGACATCCATTTGATAGACTTTAAACTGTTTATGACAAGCATAGGCAAGAAACATTCTAATAGCTTCTAATATTGCTACAGGTGAAAATGTTTCATCAAAGTCCAGTCCTTCTATTTGAGCATATCCTTCGCAGACCAATCTAGCCTTATTTCTTACAATATTTCCTTGCTCATTCATATTATTTTTGTAAACCCATTTGGATCCTATTACATTTTTATTTGTTGGCCTAGGAACGAGTTCCCAAGTGTCATTCTTTTCAGTCTGGTCCAGCTCCTCTTCATTGATTTTAACCAATTTACATATTCACTGGCTTCATTGAAGTTCTTGGGTTCCACCATGGATATGAAGGCCATATGTGATTGCTCGGTGTCTTTGGTTATCCATCTCCTAGTTTGTACACCTTTGTCTTTCTCATTGATTATCTGACTTTCAAGATGATTCTTTTGAGTAATTCTAGAGGTAGGATTTGATGTTGATTGATGTCCTGGCTCTTCTTGTCTGGGTGTCTCTTCTCCATCTGATTCTTGAACATGTTCATCTTCAGTTTCAGCTGTGTCCTCTGTAGTAGACTCAATATTTCTCACCTCTCTTACTGGAACTCCTTCATCAACCTTTAAATCAATGCAATCAACTAATTTATGCAATCTTTTATTAAAGCATCTATATCCTTTACTATTGGTAGCATATCCTAAGAAGATGCCTTCATCATCCCTGTCATCATACTTTCCAAGGTTTTAATTATTATTATTTATGTAGTACTTACTCCCAAATACTTTGAAGTGTTTGATTGAAGCAGGTCTTCCATACCACAGTTCATAAGGTATCTTGTCACTATGTGGTATGAGGTGGGATTTGTTAAGAATATGGATGGTTGTGTGTATTGCTTCTACCCAGTAAGTTTGACCAATGTTCTTCTCATTCATCACTGACCTGACCATTTTCTGAACTATTCTATTTTTCCTCTCAACTACTCCATTTTGTTGTGGAGTTCTTGGGATTGTGTATTCTCTCTTTATCCCATGTTTGTCACAGAATTCCTTGAAATCACTTGACATAAATTCTCCTCCTCTGTCTAATCTTACTGCCTTTAACCTCTTACATGTTTGATTCTCAATTAAAGCCTTAAATATTTTAAATTTCTCATATGCTTCGGCTTTTTCTTTGAGAAAAGAAACCCACGTAAGTCTGGAGTAATCATCAATGATCAGCATAAAGTAGTTTTCCTTCCCTGTGCCTTCCTATGTTTATGGTCCACATAAATCCATATGAACTAATTAGAGTGGTTTCTCTATTGAATCAGAGCTCTTGGATTTAAACTTTGTAATGGTTATCTTTCCTACTTGGCAAGGTTTACACACAGAGTCTTGTGGCTTTGATATTCTTGGAAGATCTTTTACTGCCTCAAGATATTTGAGCTTGATTAAGTGGTCAAAGTTTAGATGTTCAAGTCTCCTATGCCATAACCATATTTCATCATGTTTTCTTAGATGACATTCTTATTTATCTTCTTTCAGCACATATACATTAATTTCTATCCTTATGCCTTTAGCCACCACTTGACCTGAATTTACAGATTTTATCTTACAATCCTTGGAAGTGAACACCACTTCACATCCTCTATCACACATTTGACTTACACTGAGAAAATTATGTTTCAGCCCATCTACAAGAAGAACATCCTGGGCTTTTCCTTTACCATTACTAAAACTCACCATCCCTTTACCCTTAATTTTACCTGGTTCATCATTTCCAAAGGTTACTTTTCATGTTTTTCTTTTACTTATAGACAGAAACTTATCCTTGTCTCCAATCATGTTCTTGGAAAATCCACTGTCTATATACCAGGGGTCTTTTTGTTTTTGAGCTGAAAGTACTAGACCACATTTTTCACTATCTTTATTTTTACATGTGCTGGAATTTCTAGCTAAATGATTTATCCTTGGATCTACTTTGTACTTCTTCAAATGGAAGTTTGTAGCTTTGTGGTCGAAGTTATGACAGTTATAACATTCGAGCTCATTGTTCAGTAGGTCAAAGTGATTGGTGCTACGTTGTATATTCATTGGCTACTTAGTTCTACATTGTAAAGATTGTTTATTTCTTGACCTCCTCAGTTGCATGTCTCTAAACTTAATTTGACAATTTATAATCTTATGACCAAAATTAGAACAGTAAAAATAGTAGCCATGGAAGAAATTTTGGTACCTGAAGGATGGCCTTCTTCTTGTAATTTGTTGCTCCATATTATGATCTCTTTGTTTTTTATCAGGGATCATCTTGTATTTATTATATTTTGGTGACAGAGTACTCTCATGGTCTGATTGTCTGTTGACTTGGAACTTCATCATCTTTACTGGATCTTTGCTTTCTGGTTGTTTGTTGCTTGAACCATTTACATAACCTAAACCAGTCTTCAAAAAAGGAGATCTATGTTTTCTCAGAATGTCGTTAAGTTCTGATGTGGCTTTAATGCTTGGAAGATTTTGGAGATACAATGTTTTAAACTTCTCCATCTCTTTTCTAGTTTTTACTACCTCTTCTTCCAAGGCTTCACATATTGCCTTATTTTATTATAGTTGTTGTTTCATAATGTCCTCTATTTTATTTGCCTCTTCTAATTCCACTTTTATCAGGGAAAAGTCTTCATCATGTCCTTTATTGTCTTTCTCGAACTGTATCAGCAATTGTTTTTTCTTTTTCTTCTTAGATCTAAGTCTAGCAATTTCTTCTAGAGCATTGATCAATTCTCCTTCCAAGTCAACCACAACTTCTTCATCATCAACATCACTTCTTGTGCCTTTATTATCATAATCCTCTTTGGCCATAAGCATAAATTCATTAATATTATCTTCACAGGAAGAGTCACTATCTGTGTCTTTTGAAGAGTCATCATTGTTTACACATAGACTTTTATTTTTACCAAATCTCTTGGGTTTGTACTTCTTTTCACCTTCAGAATTAAGATCATGTTTTTTGTGTGGAAACTTAGATGAAAAGTGACCTATCTTTCCACAGTTAAAAAATTTGAAGGGAAATTTTCCTTAGTACTTGCATGATCCTTTCTTTAGTCTTCTCACAAATTTTGCTTCAATTTCATCAGGCTTAGAATCCTCATTATTATCTGCTATAAATGATGCTTCTCTATAGGTGGGTTTATCTTTACCTATCCTCATTTCATAGGCAGTCAGAGTTCTTAGGAGTTGGTCAATAGACAGAGCTTTTATATCATTAAGTTCTTATATAGCAGAGACCTTTGGGTTGAACCTATCTAGCAGAGATCTCAAAATTTTCTGAACTAAAGAGATATCCTCAATTTTTTCACAAGTCCTATCATTGCATTTACTTGTTCTTCAATTCTCAGAAAGTACTTCCCAAAAATTTCATCTTCTTTCATCTTTAGTTGTTCAAATTGTAATCTGTAGTTTTGAAGCTTGGCATCCTTTACCTTCTCATTACCTTCATAACTACTGATGAGTTTGTCCCACATTTCTTTGGAAAATTCTAAGTGCATAAATTTTACAATTTTTTTTCTGCAAGCCCACTCATAATAGCATTCATAGCCTTAGCATTGAAGATGAATTCTATCTTTCCATCCTTAGAAGCTAGTACAACTGGTTTTACATAACTAGTCTCTACCACATCCCAAACATCTGCACTTAGGTCCATTATGTAGGTTCTCATCGTAACTTTCTAGAAGGTGAATTTTGTTCCATTGAACAGGGGGACCTTATTGGTTGAAGTTCCTTCAAGGCTAGTCATGTTTAAGCTCTAGGATCTACCCTTAGATAAAAGGAACCAACTCTGATACCAATTGTTGGACAATTGAGAGGGGGGGTGGATCAGTTTTTACTGTACTTAAAAAATTATGCCCATTTTGGACTCTTTGCAGAACACTCAATGATGATCACAATAAAGCAATGAAGTAAGCAATAGAATATTCAAAATAAATCACACACATGAAATATACAAAGACAGATATTTCTTGAGGAAACCCATAAAGGGAAAAAACTCTTCTTCTTGATATGATAAGTAATATTTATTTTCTTTACATTATCATTCTTATGAGATCCAACTCTTCTTGAGGCTACAACCTCTGTTTTACAAGCAGCAACTTGTTGATATCACCAACTCTCTAGTTTCTCTAGCACCCACTAGAAGGAAGCACCAACTCCCTGAGTGTTCCAGCACCAAATGGATGGAAGAACCAACTTCTAGTCACACAGGCACCAACTTGTATAACAGAGAACAATAGTTCTCCCTTGCACCACCCTGCCACCCTAGTTTTTCTAGCTGCAACCAGATGGAAGATACAACTCCCTGTGTTCAAGCACCCACTTGAAACTCTGACGACACTAGTCCTCCCTAGCACCTCCCTACCACCCTGAAATATAAATATTTTTTTTTCTTGAATTTATCACAGTGATACATCATTTATCTATGGCTTACCAGTCTCATCATTGTTCTGCTACACTTATCTTATCTACCTGCATTAGTGTCTCTCTGCTTGCATCACCTGCACTTTCTATTCTTATCCATTGTATGCTATGTGCGTCATCTCTCTTCTATGTGCTATGCCTCTGCATGCTCTTCACTACGTCACTGTTATACCCTACAGGTTTTTCACTGTGTCTCTTCCTCACAACTACATATCTAACCAGCAAAATCACCTCACTTATTTGTTCATCATCTCTTTATCATGTCGATTCCTATACCTGATCATCATGGCAACTCTTCGTCCTCTCTGGCGGTTCACTCCATGTGTTCGTCATCAGTGGTCGTTATGTTGAGATTCCTTAGCTTCTCTGGCAGTCGAAAATCTTTGTCTTCTCTGTCAGTTACAGCCAGTCAATTATGGATTCTTTGGCTCCTAAGCCCCTTCCTTCACGTGATCACTGGTGGTGACCATATGCTTAGGATTATCAAGTTCTTATCAATTCAATGGTCATGATTCAGTCTCCTGAAATGGACGACTGTCGTAACTTCAGCACTTTCCCCTTCGGGTCTTCGTGACTTCCAACCTTTCAAATCTCCCAAATAAAATATCGTCGAACATATTGAAAAGTTCACATTTATATCACTGATCCAGATCAATAGTTATATTTTATCCTTACATCTATCCTTCATTTCTTAATCCGATGGCCACGACTTAATCAAGAAATGAGATGGATGGCCACCTTTTACTCTACGACTTCGTTTATTATTCTTACGCTATCCTTCCACTATGTTTTTATCAACTGTTGATAGTACACCCGACATCAGATCAATGGTCAAGATCTCCTTCGGGTCTTCGGACTTCAGAGATTTATAGTCTCAACCCTTTCTTTCCTCCATACGTCAATCTTCTGGAGCTGACAGGCCTTTGAAGCGTGTCTCTCTCGGATTAATGGTCGAGATCTCCTTGGGTCTCTGGACTTCATAGATTTCAAATCTGAACCCATTCTTTCCTCCAGAGTGATCACTTGTTGAGTCAGTCATCAGACAGTGGAGACCGCTTGTTTTCGGTTAACATTTTCACTTACACTATCCTTCCACTATAGTATATCGACAGATGAGACTGCTCCCTAATTGATCTTTAGATCAGACATCTCGTGTCCACTTCGGGTCTTCATCATTCAGGACTTTGGGTCTTTGGGTGAGTACTGGTGGTAAAACTCCTGAAGCAAAACTCCTGGAGTGACGTAACTCTTGCATCACTCGATGACGTGTCACAATCCGAGCATATTCCACGTGTCACTCATATTCATGATTTGCACGTACCTAAAATGATGATTTCAACTTAACACTTGTCGTTCTCCGACTATTCCATGTGTCCTTGCTGACGTAGACTACTGACATGGTCTGCCACATTTTCTTGTTGATGTTGACGTATATATCCTGATGTGACACATGTTCATATCCTTGATCTAACGGTCAAGATAGTATCTTAGATCAATGGCTGAGAGTGACTTCGGATCTTCGTCCTTCAGGACTTCGGGACTTTTGACATTTCTTGGTGGTGAAACTCCCGAAGCAATTCTCCCAAAGTGACGCAACTTGCTTACGTCACTTGTTGACATGGAATGAGTCAATTTATTCTTGACACTTTCCATAATCTGATTATGCCATGTCTATTCGTCGACATGGTCTGCCACATCCTTGCTAACGTGGTCTACTAACGTGATCTGTTGATGTTGTCTTCTGACATGGTCTGCTAACCAACAGCATTGATCCAACAGTCCTCGTATGTCCTCCAAATCTGATGGTCCTGATTCATTTTGGATTTCCGGGCTTCGGGTTTTTCCAATATCAAACTTTTTGGAGTGTAACCTCCTCGTATATTTAAACCCAAACTAAATGTTTTTCGTTGATCAGGATCTTAGATCGACGGTTTGATCTGTCAACGTTGCGGATCTGCTAGCTTATCACATCCTTCCACTTGAAAGTGATCCAATGGCTAACGGGAATTCGCATAATCAAATTATCAAACATTTTCCTCGCTTATCTCGTCCTTCTACTCAAAAGTGATCCAACGGTTGTGAAGTTTCTTAAAACAGATCCATGATCAAGAATGATTGTGCAACCACAATCTGTGAGTGTTTTAACTCGTCACCCAACTCCGTAATGGGAACCACAATCGTTGATATTCAAAGCTATAAGACCAGACAGTCCTGACTAATTGCGGGATGGGAACAAGTGCGATGTTTAATTCTCCTTTCAATCTCCACAATTCATCTCTATCGTATATTTGGCGATTGTGCATCTAACGGACATGATTTAATCTAACTTAAACTAATTATTTGTTGGATCAACCGTAATCGTAGGTCTTTGAATCTATGAGATCTAATGATCTAGAAGGATTGTGGGATTGTGACTGGTGAGTAGTTTAATTCATCGTTCACTCCTCGCAATTCATCCCTGCTGTTGATCTCGCTTATAAATCTGACGGTCTTGATTTGATCTGAGTTTTATTGCGCCATCTCTTCTGAGCTTTAATCTCCAGTCTATTTTGGACTACACTTTCCTTTCTGAGCTATGATCTCTTCTTGTTGTTCGCTCCTCCTCTTGAGCTTACGCTTCCTTCTACTCCACCTTATGTTCTTTCCATCAATGACAAGCACACTCTTTCCTGCAAAACATGCCAACAGGGTGGGGCCTGGGCTGTGTCGTTTTTGCAAAACTTTAAATGAAGAAAATGCTCATCTATTTATTCATTTTATTTTCACCAAATCCATTTGGCTAAAAATTAGATCCATCAAAAATATCAAATATAATTTGGATGGTGTTGATCTTGATGATTTTCTCACTAGCCGGATTAAAAGCAAGACCAATTCAACTAGTTTCGTTGCTCTTATCTGCTGGCACATATGGATGGAAAGGAACGTTGTGATTTTTGAAGGTAAGATGCCTTCAGTTCAATTGTTCATCATCAAATCGCTTGGATCTCTTCAGAATCTCGTGGTTAAATTGATAACCTCTTCTATTCGAATTAACAGGCTTGACATCCCACTTGAGTTTCCATTGGCATGTTTTGATGGCGTTTCCCAGATTAATGGCACTTGTTGCAGCACGGGAGGAATTATCAAACTTTATTCCACCAAAGTCTTTAAATGGTATTTCAACTTTGGTAAAGGAACTAATACAAAGGCTGAGCTATTGGGTGCTTGGGCGACCCTATATTTAGTCGATCTATTATCTATACACGAGATTCAGATCCTGGGTGATTCTAAGATAATCATAGATTGGCTAAATCAAAAAAGTGAATTGTGGGTGAGCTCCTTAGAAGGTTGGAAACAAATAATAAGTATGTTAGGAAGAAATTTTTTGGCTTTCCAGTTTATTCACATCTTTCGGGAATTCAACAAGGAAGCGGACATGCTCTCTAAGCAGGCTTTATTAGCTCCTGAAGGTATCACTTATCTTTATTTGTGAACTGGAGACTCGGCGGGCCTTCAACGACATATAAATATATATTAGTGTATCTATTTCTGATCATTTGGAAAGTTTCCCATGTACTTTTTGTTTGTTGGGAGGAGTCCTTTGCCAATCAGTTTTGATGAGTTTCCAGCTCTCTGGTTTTTTCGCCCACTATTGTTTCTTTTGGCGATATTTATCCTTTTTCTTGGATGTATTTTGGATGTATTTCGAGGTAGCCTTCATGGATGTGGCTGATTAGTATATTTTTGTAAAGTTGTAGGACAGAATGGCTTGTCAAGAAAGTTCGTTTATTTTGCGGTTATCAAGGGATGTAAAAATTATATTATCTTAATATAATTGTGCTAATTTTCAGCTGGAAAAAAACACAATTTCGTTTTTGATATGAAAGAAAATAATTATTGTTTCTATATTGGTTTACTTCAAGCCGAGTCATCATGGACGAATGGTTTTCACAGGTTCCCTTTTAAAAAAAATTAATATACTTATATCAAAATTTGGTCATGATATATCTGTTGGGTTAAACCCTATCTCTTTCATTTACTCTCCCTGTATTATTTTTAACTATCTGCATCATCTATAGCTCTCTTTGGTTTCGATGATGGTCAATGATTTTCTTGAGTTAAGGGTTTATGAGTATTCTTTTGTTTTACCATGATCTCAATCAACATGGTCGATGGCATCACAATTTCTCTCCTATACGACTATTGTATTAATGTTGTGATATTTCTTGAGATGATGCTTAGGTTTCATTGAGTTAAACATCTCTTTATTTTATACATATACATTATTTTTATCTATGCATCGTTCTATGTGTTGGATAGTTCTCTACTTAATAACACAAGGGTTTTTGTGTTTAATAAAAAGAGCTTACTATATTTATGATTTTATTGAGATTAATAGTTTCTTAGACATTCTTTTTAAAAGTTACCCTATTATTTTTTGAAAACAAACTCTGATTGAAATATCTACAAATATCTCATCTTTGTTTCAATTTAGGTTTGAAGACATTGTTCTTATTAGTCCCTACCCTTTGGGCTAGTAGGAACTAATAGTAATCGATTTTCAATGTTTTAATTAACTTGGCATAGAAATCAATGAATTTTGATGGTTTTAATCAAAGTTTTACAAAATCATACAATTTATGTTGTAATTTAACCAAAGTTTTCATTTGAACCTCTTATTTGGCCTCTTCTCGAGGCTACCAAGAAAATATCGTAGTCTATCTTGGTTGAAAGGCTTACATCTGCAACCTCATTTTTTGGAAATGAAGTAATGATAGAAATGACTCTAGCATTACTTCTCAACATTAAATGTTTGAGAATTTTTACTCCTCCCATACTTAGTGCATAGAGCATGTCCTATTGGCGTGTCTGTTGCAGTTGCCACCATGTATGATACAGCTTCCACCTACAGTACCATGAAAACCTACATACATGCAAACGTTCATACATCTTATTTACCTGCTCAGTCAAAAATACAGCGTCCTTTCCAATTTCCCCAAGAATCTTGTCCAACCCAAACGCCCTAGAAATGATGAAGAATCCCAATACTACCGGCTCAATACCATCGACTGGCTGAAGAAGCCCAATACCATAGGCTGGCATCCTCCTCTTTAGGGACTTTTTCAGGCTGGCCTCTTCCCCTTCAGAGACTTTTTGGCCAAGCATGTAAGCCTCCAGAGCCAATGCTATGAAGATTGGTTCTAGCAGTGAATTCCTCTATGTAAGTCACTGTTTTCGGTAAGTTTGGAATATTGCAGTATGTATAATAGTTGAAGTAGTATTTTGCAAAATTAATCATTCAAATGAACTTTGGTGTTTGATTCCATCAGGAGGAAGGCTTACCATATTAGTTGCACCAAATCCTGGTCTGTTATTTCATTTTTAGTGTTATTGGGGGGCACCATTACTTAACTCTACACACACCTTCATCAATTAAATCAGTCATTAGCATGGACATCTCTCCATAACTCTTAGGCCTGTCATCTCTCCAAAGCTCCTTCACAATAGCTTCTACTTATATTAATAGCTATTGGAACAAACAATCTCACCATCCAAGCTATCCTTCCAAGAAAGAAACCTTACCTCATCACCTGGAACTTACACTCGATCTCAATCTTGAACTGAAACTACAGCTGCTTATTTGATTGGATAAACTCCATCAGTTGATTCCTCAGATGCTGAAGCCTCTCCTACCTTCTCTATTGGATTGAATCAGTTGAACCCATTTCAATTCCATAGCCTGTAAATACAGTTCCAAATCCAATTGCTCTACAATCCCTTCCTTCATTGCTTATACCTTGACTACTTGATTTGCTCTGTAATATGCTTGTGATTATGAAGAATGCAAAGAGGGTCTTTGAGCACATCAAGGAAATTGTAGAAAAATCACGGGCTTCCAAATCGATGGCCACTCTTGAAAAGAACAGTGAAAAATAATCAGTAAATGGTGGGTAGCCTGAAAAATGAATTTATCGGCTGAACTTTAAAGAATTTATTCAGTTTCTGATTAAATGCGTGGAATTTCAAAGTATAAGTAGTTTCGAAGCGTAATTTGTTTTGGTAATGTTCCTAAAATATTCAAGACACATGTTTTAACGTTTTCTCTCTTTGAACTAGAATAAAGTTTAATGTTGAATTAGTTAGTTGACGGCATGCGTTACTACGTTATGGAATTTGAACTTGTATCAATGAAAGCAATAGCATCCACTCCATAGAGGATAAACCCTTCTGGATTCATAGGATTTGAGAAAACCCTTATGGGTTAAAAAAACTCCAAGATTGCATTAATGGAGAGTGGTATAATACAGATTTAGGTAATAGAGTGATACAACTTTCTAGTGCCCTAATGTCAAGCTTTCCTCTATGTAGCGGCTACTATGCGTCCCCCATCTTTCCCAAGCCAGAGAAAAAAAAAATTGAATGTGTTATGCACTACAATTTCCTTACCTCCTGTCATGCTATCTCACCATACAGGATATCCTTACATCCTAGTTACCCCTATACAATATACCCACGTTGAGAATTACGGAAGGAGGATTGAACCCAGATGAATATTGAACCCGGGTGAGTGTGTTGCATGAAAACCAAGTGGAGCAGGGGCACTGGCATCATGCATGCAAACCAAGTGGAAGTGATGTATGGCTACTACATGCCATGTAATACACGCTCGTACATGCACATAAATCGAATACGTTATTAATTTTTGAATTAATAACATGTACATGCACACAAATCGAATATGTTATTAATTTTTGAATTAATAACATTTTTTACA
>JASDQU010170270.1:3674-21318 GCA_032191745.1 Picea mariana | reverse complement strand
GTTGGGTTATGATTTTGAAATCATATACGAAAAAGGGAAGCAAAATGTTGTGGCAAATGCACTATCAAGAAGGGATGAAGATGTTGAGGCCTTTCTCTGTGCTATCTAGATCATCCAACCCAGTTGGATAATAGAAGCGAGGGATGAATGGAAGAATGACGAAAAACATGTGGACTCTCATTCAAAGGTTGCAAGAGGATTCCATTGCATCAGATACATTTACATGGAAAAATGATTCACCGAGGTACAAAGATCACTTATATTTATGTAAGAACTCCCAACTCAAACAAAAGGTACTCTTGGAATTGCACACCTCTTCGGTAGGAGGGTACTTAGGATTTTTTAAAACCTACCATAGGGTCAAGAAGGAATTTTTTTGGGATGGCCTCAACACTGATGTTCAAAGGTTTGTGGCAGAATTTTTGGTTTTCCAACAAAATAAGGTGGAAACAATTAAGACCATGGGTCGTTTACAACCATTATCCATCCCAAGTCAGCGTTTGGAGGAGGTTTCCATGTATTTCATCATAGGGTTACCGAACTCTGAAGGAAAGAGTGTCATCATGGTGATTGTTGATAGATTGACCAAGTACGCACACTTTTTTGCACTCTCTCATCCTTTCAAATCCAATACATTTGCCCCTGCATTCATGGAGACAGTTCAAAAGCTACATGGAAGCCCAAAGATTATTGTAAGTGACAGAGATCCCATATTCACTGGACATTTTTGGATAGAATTATTTTCTTATTTGGGTATTCAATTGGCTCATAGCTCATCTTATCATCCTCAGTCTGATGGATAAACCGAGATAGTGAACAAATGTTTGGAAGGCTACCTTCGTTGCTTTGTCTCTGATAAACAAACACAATGGTTCAATTGGTTACCCTTGGAAAAATGGTGGTAAAACACTTCCTTTCATACTGCAATAAAAATGACACCATTTATGGCACTCTATGGATATCACCCACCTTCCATCACTTCTTCTCTAAAATAAAAATCTAAGGTTCAAGTAGTGGAAGATCACATCGAGCATCAACAACAAGTTCTCCAACTCTTAAAGGACAGCCTGTCCATGGCACAGAATTGCATGAAACAACAAGCAGATCAACATCATAGTGAAAGAAGTTTTGAAGTAGGGGATTGGGTATTTTTCAGACTACAACCATACAAACAGATGTCCCTTGAGCAAGATAAGAAGGATAATAAATTATCACCAAATTACTATGGCCCTTATAAGGTGTTGTAAAAGATTGGTACTATGGCATACAAATTGGAGTTGCCTGCATCTTCGTGAGTACACCCAGTTTTTCATGTTTCATGCTTAAAGAAGGTTATAGGTAACAAGATACCAGTTCAAACTATATTTCCAGAACTTGACGAGGAAGGAAAAATCATATTGGAGCCTGAAGCTATCACTGACATGAGAATTCGCCAGTTGAGGAATAGATCCATTTGAGAGTATCTCATTAAGTGGAGGAAACTACCTGTTGAAGATTCCACTTGGGACGATGAGTCTTGTATACATCCAGAATTACTCAAGTGTTGCAGGCAACACTTGTCTGAAGGGGAGGGGCATGTTAATCCCTAAATAGTGGCATGTTACCCCTTAATTGGGGCATATTACATTACTATTGTTATTTTATTTATGTTGGCTTGGGTCCATTAGTTGTAATTGTACCTCCCGATCTCCTATATATACACCAAGGAGACTTTTCATTTGGAATCATCTTGTATTTGTAAATTTATGTGGTGTATAAGGAGGTTGCCCCCTCGTAGAGGATTATTATCTGAAATTATCTCTTTGTCAAGGCGTTGAGTACTTATTTTGAGGTTTTTTATGCTATTTTGATATTTGGTTCTTAACAACCAAACAAGGGTAATAGTCACAAAGCAGCTAGTCCTTAACTTGGATTATATTTATGGTTTTGTTTTGTTTAAAATATATTCACCTCGTGATTGTGGTTAATGATTTAATGTGATCATTAGTGAAACTATAATTTTAAGGATACTCATTAATACAATTCCACCATTAATATTATGAGCACTTTCTATTTAGATTTTACTATATGGCAACAATATTGTAAGCGATTTTTATGATCAAGAAGTTCAACTAGGATGTTAAGCTTAGAATGGGTTGTAAAATTAGTTAGGTTTTGGGCTATTGTATTAGGGTATAAGTGACAAACATAGAAACAACTATTAGGGTATGTTTTATGGTAGAATATCATGTGTTGCATGGTTTTCATTCAGACCAATATTTACGTGGTTTTTTCCTTTAGATAATAAAGCTTGCATTCCTAAGTTGGTTTTTTCTCTCATGTTCTCACATGCACTAATTATATTTCTTTATTTTTCAACTAGGAATATGCATCACTAACCAATTTAATTGTTAGACGATCATGTTGTTGTTGATGGAAAGCTTGTAGTCATACCCCAATTCCTATGACATACCCTTGATTTTCAATGTCCTCCATGAAAACTTAAAACCTACATTTTGCAACACAACAACTATAATACCCATCTTCCTAGACATAATCATACAGAAGTTCTTCTTTCTTGTCAGGATCGACACTCTTATCAAAATCAAGCCTATATGAAATTCTCTTATGAAACCTAAGATATTTAACATTCTTATGTCTATTCAAATGATTTCATAAATTTCTATTATACATGGAATAATATTAGTATATCCTATGGAATACCTCTATTATAGTAACACTTTCATTCTCAAAGTCAAAATGGAAATGTTTAGTGTACAATTATTAAGGAAAATGATTTTTTTTTATTGCCCATGAAAGTAACAATAGATTAAAAGTAAAAAACAATTTAATCAAAAAGCCAAAATGAGTCTTAATCTAAAAAATTCAAAGAGAGAAACAAAACATTTGAGTCAACAAACTATTTTTTTAATGAAAATTTTTGAATAGACAAAGATACAATCGATATGATCCATCCATCTATCAAATCATATAGCCATCCAATCCAAATGATCCAAGCCATCCATATGTATATTTGCAAATAAACCATCCATCATCAATTAGCTCACCTTCTAGATCGATTACCATGCATGTGATCATTGTTTCCTTTAGTTCACCATATGGATTGATTGCCTTCATGCAATCCTTGCTTATGTTTTTCATTTTGCACAATGCAAGCAAACTCTTGAAGTTTGAGATGGTTCCTAAATATTTGCTTCCCTTTTATTCTCATCCCACATAGAGCAAGAAGCTTATTGAAGTTTGATAAGGTTATTGATGCGAGTCGATTTGTTGTAACATTAACAAATTACTACCTTTTTGTCCGCCTTTTCTTCAAAATTAAGGTTCAAAGGTAAATCTTAAGCTATTACATTGCATATTGTGTGAGTTAATAAACTAGCCATTTATCTAAGCCTTGCATTCATTTTGTAACATTTTTTTATAAACTCATTTCCATATATATCATTAATGAACATATATTTGAGATCCACAATGATTCATTCATACTCATCATCAAAGTTATCTTCACATGGAATTTGACATGCTATGCTCCTTAGGATATTGTTACTTAGGTAAACATAGCTTGCTAATTCACTTACTCTTGTCTCCTCCCACCATTAGCATATTTCAAATATTCTTGGAACTTTTGTTTTAAGTGGATTCATTGTAGTTTAATCCAATTTTCTAACAAATAGATATGGGTATTATTTGCCACATTTGATATTGGAAAGAAAGATTAATACAACAGGTACCAAACCCTTCTATTGTTATGGGCAATTCAATTTGTGTTCGATCTTTCAGTATAGTTAATATCTCTAGTTTAAAATATCTATGTATGGAAATTTTAGGGCAAAACAAGTACAATTCATGATACAAAGCTGAAATAAATGGATTGGTTGTTATTGGTGTCCATTGAAAAGAGGGGCCAAACACACTTATGAAAACATCGAATAAATGATTTCAATCAATCAAGGCATTATAAGTCAATATTTGGCTCAAACTAGGGTAGAATTTTTTATAAGGTTTGGTTAAGTATATTCAAACCACACATAAATTGATAAAAAGTTTCAAGATAGTTGAATTTTTATAAGGTTTGGTTAAGTATATTTAAACCACACCTAAATTGATAAAAAATGTTTCAAGATAGTTTATGTTAGGTTATCTTGATAGGAATTATAGTCAACCAATATTTCAAAACAAATTCAATGTGAAAGGTTTGGATTATAGTCAATCAATATTTTAAAACAAATTCAATGTGAAAGGTTTGGTAATAGTTGCTTGATCCTTTTTACATTGATCATAAGGATGTTACAGACGAGAGGACCCACACTCATATCAAGCCCAATGCTCACCTTGCCAATGACTTCCACAGACCAGTTTCTATTTGCAGTTCTATTGCTACTAGTTATGGTCATCGTGACAATTGATTATCTCAAAATGTGAGACTACTTAAATGTACTTCAACATGAGACACATACGTGATTTCCATGCTTTTACTTTACAATCTTTGGTTGCAATTGACCATGAGACACATATGTTTTACGTGCTTTACATGTGATTTCCATGCCTTTACTTTACAATCTTTGGTTGCAATTGACCATGAGACACATATGTTTTACATGCTTTACAATGTTTGGTTGTTACTTAACAATTTTGTATTTTTGAAAAATTCAAAAAATGCTTATCTTAGAAATATCATATTATAGTATTTAAACACACCTTGCAACTAGAAGAAGGCAAGTTACAATTAAAAAATAAAATAAATATTAGATATTAATACTTAGTTATAAATATTAATATGTTTTTTTTGTCTTCGAAGCTTATATGTTCAATGAGAATCAATGCAAAACTGAAAAAGACAATAACTAAAGAGTATGTAGACTATGTTTAGTTAGTCTTGAGAGTTAGTTCAAGTGGTCATGAGTCAGATGTGAAACAACTTATATCTTCCTCAAAGTTGGGGAAGTCACATGTTTTACTGTTTTGATCCCCTCAGAGTTAGGTTTCGTAATCAAGGCCAATGCTTTACCTCGTTTACCATCCATGGATCATGGAGAAGTACTCGAAGGATTTTTCATGAGGGTTTCTTTGGAAAAAAAATATGGACTATGAGTAGTTTTGGTGAAATCAAGCTACTTTGACTGCATACAAAAACTATGTATTGATTAATAAAACAAAATCTAATAATCAATTCAAATAACTATGCATTATTATGAGTAGCTACTAGTTCACTTTCCTATAACAAAATGACGTTTTCATGATTTTTTTTATTTTTTTTATTTTATTATTTCTTCTTCTTTTATTTAACAACTATCTTTCAAACCAAAACTATATTGTCAATTCAATGTCATTCAATCTTATTAATCAATAAATAAATATATATATATATATATATTCAATTTCTATATATATATCAAAACTATTAATTAATAAATAAATATAGAAGTTTAAAAAAACTATCCATTTTTATGATAATCTATAATCTAAAATGGCAACAAACCGAAAACTAT
Source organism: Picea mariana (assembly GCA_032191745.1). Lineage (NCBI taxonomy): Eukaryota > Viridiplantae > Streptophyta > Pinopsida > Pinales > Pinaceae > Picea > Picea mariana. The sequence goes on along the minus strand of JASDQU010170270.1, from coordinate 15,829 downwards.
ATTCTCTAAATGAATAGGAGTAATAAACTTAATTTCCTAAATACAAAGACTAATAAACTTAATTAAAGTTAGATGTTCTTATGTAAATCGAATAAAGTTAATATTATGTAGTGCAATGTTTTTTAAATAGATTTTAAAATATTTATTAAAAAAATATTATTATTATATATAATTACACTTATAATAATAAGTTATATCGGTAAACTATCAAGGTGGGTGACACTTTGCCATTTGTATTTATAATAAATGTATGTATATCACATATAAGGGTTTCAAAATTAGGTAAAAACTAGGTATGTAGATGGTTTTAGGGAATTGGCATATAAGGGCACATCAAGATTCTTGCTTGATTTATATAGAGTTATTATAGATGTGTTTTTTAAGTTTATTATTTTTAATGTAATTTTTGGATTATAGGTTAGAATGGTCGTTTTGATATTTTTTTATGTATATTTTTGGAAAATTTGAATTGAAATAACTTCTTCTCCGTTGATTATGCAATCGATTTCTATTTGAAAGTCTCATCTTCTTTTGATTCCTAAAGTTATTCCTTTGATGGCTCATTCAATAGTTGTAATGTTAATAGATTCTATGTTTTTTTCAATATCTTGCAATGGTAGTGTAGTGTAGGGATTTGTACTTTTCTACATGATTGTGTTATTTATCTTGCCCTTGGCTTAATACTCTGTGGTTTTCATTCTTTTTTTTATATGCTTTTGACATGTTTAGAGGCTCTCATGGTTGAGGTGAGCAAGATGGCTTCTTCATTGTCAAATGTATCTAAGGGAATTGAATTAGAGATTTTTGGGTCTAGAAATTCAATATGGATTAGAGATAACATATTTATCAAGCCATCTTCTATGAGCTCTGTGGGTACTTTTCTAAAAATAACTTGGACATCGTTAAATATGTTGTTATCATTCCAATATATTTCCTGTACCAAAACAATTTTAGCATTAGATTGGTTATCACAAAAGTGGAAAGTAAGGTCGGAGTCTAAAGTCAAACCCTCATTTAAGATATCATCAATGTCTAAAAATGAATAAAAGGTGTTTTTCCTCTTCTTTTATTTTGTAAGCCAAAATAAGAGCATAAAATATTCTATTCATACAGGACTTTCTTTTATTCATATTTTAAATCGATTCAGATTATATGAATTTTTGGTTGAAGAAGTTGATCCCATGTTTATAATAGGGTGATGTAAGTAGTCATGCTAGAAAATTACAAGACTTTTTGGAGAAGTAATAATAGGATTCAATCATTAAATTCCAAATGCAATTTTATTTATTTTTTTAATTTTTTAAATCTTTTTTAATGAGGGAAAATAATAATGTATAAGGGTTTATTTATACCAAAAGCTTGGAAGTTAATTTAAAGGTGTAAGTTTCTAATTTTTTATGATGATATTTCATCAAACATTTAGATTTGTAGACTTTGATAGTACTGAAGGTTGTATAATCATTTGTGATGTTTTTATTACAAGGAAAATTTCTATATGGTTAGGGTAAACCACAACAGACGGAAATGACCGCAGAAATCAACTCTATCCCAACAATATGCTATATAAACCAATATGCAAGCGAGATAAGAAAGAGGTCTACCTTGTCCAGATGTTCGATGAAGTCCACCATTGAGCACTTTGACCCAAAGTTATATACCTGCAACTAGTTCTCAACAACCAAACAAAGCAAGCATATGGTGATAATATAAAAGGTTAGCACATTAGATAGCATAATCCATTAATATACATAACAAATACGCCCATGGATAATAACTCAAATATTTGCAAGATATCAATTGGACGGAAAAGGAGTATTTCTATTAATAAATGATCAGCAGAAGTGAAAATATTGCAGACTTCTGTGTCGGCACGGTTCGGAACCGAGAAACTAAGTTCCTTCCAGCTGGGCCTCCACCACTTCAATCCTCCACCAAAGGCAATCTCATAAGAGAGAAACAATGAGGTTCTCAATCAATAAGGGAAGAGCTTGGGGGTTGAACACTGTGTTCAAACTTAAAGGACAAAGGGATGCAGACTCAATATGAAGTAAATAATTTCTCCAGAGTAACTTTGCTCTCAAAGTTGAATTCTTTCTCCTCTTTTCCATAGCTTGGAATTGGCCCATTTATAGCCTTCAAATGGAACTGAAGGGCCGAGTCGGAACGTTTCCAGTATATGGAAGGCCAAGGATCACAGATCTCCTATCGTGACATGGAAACCCGACATTTATTTTCATTTTTTGGCACAAATCCTGATGTACGTTGATTGTAGTGGTGCACCCTGCGTATACAAATGTTGTATATTAAGCAAGATGCATATATGTGGAAAATAATGTATTTTTAGCTCTGGGTTTTACAAACAAGGATGATAAGTCTGCATAGGGAAATGGAAAAAACGCCTTTTGTGCAAGATTGCATAGGGTGAGGCAAATCTTGCTATAACAGAGGCCCCCTAATGTGTGAGGTCAGAGGAGTATATGTGATGGTCAAAATACATTATAAACAACCCAGAACTGGAGTGATGGGGAATCAACTGGAAGGACTAGTTGCTCATTACATTATGCATTGACTTTGCATACATGGCTGCCAATAGAATTACACTGCAGATCCATGTGAAAATATACCAAACAACTGTCTGTGGCCATGAATAGGCAAATACAAATGCGGTCATATGCTAAAAGTTGTCATAGTCACGAACAAGGCCCTAATAGAACCAATCTCAAAATCAATTTGAAGATATGTGTATACAATGGAGTACAATCTGATCTCCCATGATCACTGAAGTCATATAGGTTATGGTCCAAAGAAAAGGAAGCAACAGCTCAGGAAAGTTGCGGCTACATACTGATGTCTTCAAGTCTTCTACACAATCCACCAAGGGTGCAAGTCTACATTATGTGAATAAAGGAGTTGAGGTCAAACACAATGAGAAATCGTTTGATTACAGGTCATTGAGGTATACCGTTAACAAATGCGAGATAGCCTATCGATAATGAAAGTAGGTATCAAGGCATCGAGTACATTCTTACAAGTGTGAATAAAGGATTCGGTGTCGAACACCTGAAGAATCCATCGATCAGGAGACATTGATGTATTCACAACTGTCGATGGCGAGAGAACCTGCCACTAATGACTGCAAGCCTCAAGGTACTCATAAGACTCTAGGTCTCGTTTCCAGAATAGATGAGTTGAAGTCGATGAAAGGAGACCCGCTGAAAGGAGAGCATTAAGGCATCTCTCATCAGTCAGCATGAGGTACAAAGTAGGAGCTTCATGATTTGGAGGAAATTGGACGAAGAACATGTTCATGAACCAACGACCGTGTGCGTCTTCGTGTGTGCCAAGTGCAAGCGGTACACGAAAAAGACCCTCTGAATAGCAGCCAATGACGAAAATTGATGACAAAGGTGAGGAAACCACCAATAAGGCTAATGGAATCCAAGACATTGCACGAATCCCAATGTGTGAATAGATGTCTTGCCGTTGAACATAAGGGAAACCACCCAGTCAACGACCAATGATAAAATGTTGACTGTTGGGTTCAAGGTTACCTACCAATGATGAAAGTAGGACCAGGGTGCATGATAGGACTACAGTATCATGTGATTCTAAGACAAACTGAGGGTATGGCTGACATTCAAAGTTAAGATTTATGAGGAGTGGCCGACATAGGTTGATAGACTTCCTTTGAACAAGAACATGAGACATATGGAAGACTTCTACAACATAGACTTAATGATGAAACCATGAGATGCAGGAGGCATCAATGAAATTCTCTATAGGGACTGGAAGAGTAACCAGTCGGTAGAGAAGACTCTGTAACGAGCTCAACTTCCTAAGGTCATGTTAATCCCAAAATTATGATGATGAATGGACTCAATAACTTTGTGCTATGTTCAAAGGAGACATGATTGTTGCCAACATAAGATAATACTCCCTTCCCGCCCGTCTTTTTTTGTTTTTTCATAGACAAATGAATTCTATGATACAAAGGAGGAAACGAGTGTCGCGAGTAAGAAAAACTAGTTCCAGCAGTGGAACATACCTATGCTCAATGCAAGGAGATGCATGCGGGAGATGAACACTAGGGGGAATGTCCCCTCCTAGGTATAGGGTGTCAAATTACAAAGGATATAAACAAGGTTCTGCTTGGTTGAGGATGAAAAAATTGTTGGGGCAAACGGTTTATAACGCAAAGCGAGAACCGGCTATAGGCTCAATACTGCAAGCAAGGGCATGAGATGCAATCACAACTTAACGCCAAAAAATGTCATTTTTTATGACCTTTAGTCTACTTGGTGTGAAAAAGGGATAAACTTGTGCCAAATAGATGTCCTTTCAAATCCAATTTACAAGTGTGAAAGATACAAGTTCACTCGGTAATCTTTTCACTTTTTGAAGATGAGTTGGAAAAGAACTTAAATTAAACTCAGTTAGGAGTCCTCTAGGTAGCAAGTCACGGGGGAGGCCAAGGCTCTCGTGTTGGACTTCTGTGGAATGTCAGCATATTACGAATAGCTGACATAAGCTTGGGAAAACCCAAATATCTCCAAGTCAAAGAGGATAAAGCGCTAGCAGAGGTTATAGTCTTCGTGATATATCAAATAAAGTCTCTTACTGAAAAAGACATAGGCAGGGGCATTGGATACCCCACAAGGCCATCCCAATCGAAGGGAACTTCCTCAGGACTTGGAGGGAGAGTACTCAGGGAGAGTAAAACTCTCTCATATTCAGAAGGAGTGTTATCAGGTATGCTGACAACATGATTGAAGGATGCATCACCCTCTAAACAGAGAGTTGGGTGGACCAGATATTGCACTGGTACAACCACTTCTTCAACTCTAGGTTCAAGAGAATGCAAGATAACAGGGATAGGGGACACATCACTCGCGACAACGGGGGTATGGTCAAGAGAGGATTGCAACGGCATTACTGCCATGTCAATCGACGGAGAAACAAGGTGTGGGGAAACCATAGACGCCTCAGAATCTGAAGGGCCCTTAGGTGAGCCCCACGCTTCAGGTATCCTAGCAGTGGCAGGACACAAACGAGTAAGGTGATTTCCTTCGCAAGTCCTGAAAAGGAATTTAGGCTTACGTCTCAGACGTCTAGGCTTCTCGATGCCCCCAGCGTCATTCACAATGAATGGTGACATGCTCTCAACATGATTGGTATATTTGAGAGAGTCATCTCCCACATGATGTACAGAGGTTAGAGATGTGACATTGATATGAATCGAGGTGACTAGAGTGATGCCCCTAGCATGACTATCAGCGGCTAGGTGCAGGTCGTCAACATGACTTGTAGAGGTCGTCGACCCATCTCCAACATGACTAGTAGAGGTTGGTTATGGAGCTCCAGTATAACTGGCAGTGACTAGACTAGAAGTGGGTTGCGGCATTTGATACCAAGGTCTAGGGAAAGATTGGCTTTGAAACATTGCACGCCAGGAATGGTTCTGGTTTACCCCCTGTCCCTGTCTGGAAAGGTGGTATCCTCCACCTAACTGATCCAAAGAGGTTTGTACAAGCATCAACACTGAAGTATGTGAAGAGATGAAAGTATGATAAGGATTGTTCAAGTGAGGATATAAGTTGCCCCCTTATGAAGGGGTTCCGTGAAGAGGGTAGCCCAAACCGTAAAACTGATTCTCCTCGTATGAAATGCTCGGGGATACATGAGGACCTGTCATGGGAAAAGTGTTTGAAGGAACCGACATGGCGGATGAAGGATACACGGATGGGGTTTAATGGGTAGAATAAGCACTCATTTGAGTATTGGCTCCTAAAAGAGCGTAGATAGGACTAGACCCGTAAGAGGGAAGGTTCCAGCCTCCCATCGTGAAAATTGGTTGAAGGACATGACTCATATCAAACGAAGATGTAGGCAGCGGGGCCATGGTGCCCTCGGATCCAATGCTAGTATTCGTATAAGTGGGCCGAGGAGAGGATGGAAAGGTTGAAGGCATATCAACAGGAAAATGACTAGAGACCCAAGGCAAGGACTAAGCGTCATAGTTATGCATACCATTATGAAAAGCGGAAGGATTTGACCCCATGAAATGAGTGAACATCATGGGGTGGGTAGAGCTAAATGAGGGATCCAAAGGAATTGCATTATCCATGATAGTGAAAACTCAGTATAAACTCCTAAGGCCAACTAGTAATCAAAGAGCACACCAAAAGTCAAACGTCCAATATGCACACAAACAAGGTAAAGTGGATAAAAGTGGCCTCCCTCCCTAAAGAAGGTATGTCTCTCCCAAGAGGGGCCTGAGACTCCCTGCTAAAGATCGGAGGTAACAGAATCAGTTATAAGGGCCCTCGTGGGCTTAACAACTAGTTGGTCAAATCCCCCCAGAGAGGTATTCCTCAATAAAGGTTGTGTGTTTTCCAACCTTTATCTGACCTAGGGTACCTGTAGAATAACCCTCGCAAGTAACCTATGTGGCACCTAAGTCAAGCAACTAATAAACCAATGTATAACCGATTGACAGGAAAGCAGTTGTAAGTCAGTTCCACCGTATGGGCAAGGTAGCAAAGCTCGAAACCTTGAAAGTACCGCCTCTCACAGAGGTAAAGGCACTAGCAAGATCACCATATACGAATAGATCCCTAGAAATATCTATAACGCTAAGAAAGTATCGGGGGGATATCCCTTCAACCAACCTCGCACGACCTTGTGATTAACTCCAATGTGAGCGAAGCCTCCTGATATTACCAATTATACAATGGATTTTTCCACTCCCTTTCTCAGACACATATGTTGATTTAATTGCCTTGGAGAAGTTTACTCACAAAATCCTATTCCAAGGCACTAAATACTAAGCTAGTTTGTGCACCCTAGAAAATAAAATCGTGACTAATCAATTTTAAATTATATCGTTAATTTTAGTGGTCGTGATTACTCAAAAAGGTATGGTAGTGAAATTCATGATGTTATGACTCAGCAAGAAAAATAAATATGAATATGATGCAAAGTCCTAACTTCAATCTTCAATGAATGATATGCTTCTAATAACAAATGCAATTTTCAATTTCAACTCTGTAATTCTGAAGTAAAAATGCAATCTTTCATTACTGCATGCACTAAGCTAATGACAAAAGACTCAAAAGATCAAAAATCCAAGCAATGCAAAATGCCTAATATTTTTGTATTTTCAATGTAATAAAAATGAAAATGCATGGACTGAAAAGCAACTTGATATATAAACTCTACTGTATATAGAAAGAGATAACTCAAGCAGGATACCAAGCAGCAAAACACCCAACCCAATGTACAAGGACAATCAAAATGAAAAGGTGATGAGAAAGACTCCGCCCAAAAAGTCAACCAAAGACAGGTTTCTTGTCATCCCACAAGCACTTAACAGGCACTATAGAGACCTAAGAAGACTCAACAAACATCAAATCCCACCCAGCAACCACCAGACCCAGCAAACAAGCAAGGGAAGTTGGGGAAGTTGATGTACGCAACTATTTGACGAAACATAGCATATGTACGCAGCTTGCAGAGGGACAGCCTGCGTATATACGTGACTATCAAGCCAAAAAGCGTGTATATGTTTCAAAAAACAAGGCTAGGCAAGGGAGAAGGTTGAAAACTCAGACCTAGAGTGAACAGAGGCTGTCAAGAAATAATGCGACAAGAAACGCAATAGGAACGAGAGAAATCTAAGGAGAAAAGTACTCCAAACCCTAAGAAAGAAGATTCAATCCCCAGTATGGTCGCCAATTTTGTTACAAGGAAAATCTCTCTATGGCTAGGGTAAACCACAACAGATGGAAATGACTGCAAAAATCAACTCTATCCCAACAATATTCTATATAAACCAATATGCAAGCGAGATAAGAAAGAGGCCTACCTCGTCCAGATGTTCGATGAAGTCCATCGTTGAGCACTTTGACCCAAAGCTATATACCTGTAACTAGTTCTCAACATCCAAGCAAAGCAAGCATATGGTGATAAGATAAAAGGTTAGCACATTAGATAACATAATCCATTAATATACATAACAAATACGCCCATGGATAATAACTCAAATATTTGCAAGATATCAATTGGACGGGAAAGGAGTATTTCTATTCATAAATGATCAGCAGAAGTGAAAATATTACAGACTTCCGTGTCGACAGGGTTCAGAACCGAGAAACTAAGTTCCTTCCAGTTGGGCCTCCACCACTTCAATCCTCCACCAAAGGCAAGCTCATAAGAGAGAAACAATCAGGTTCTCAATAAATAAGGGAAGAGCTTGGGGGCTGAACACTGTGTTCAGACTTAAAGGACAAAGGGATGCAGACTCAATATGAAGTAAATAATTTCTCCAGAGTAACTTTTCTCTCAAAGTTGAATTCTTTCTCCTCTTTTCCATAGCTCGGAATTGGCCAATTTATAGCCTTCAAATGGAACTGAAGGGCCGAGTCGGAACGTTTCCAGTATATGGAAGGCCAAGGATCATAGATCTCCTGTCGTGACATGGAAACCAGACAATAATTTTCATTTTTTGGCACAAATCTCGATGTACGCGGGCTGTAGTGGTGCAGCTTGCGTATACGCATGCTATATAGTAGGCAATATGCGTACATGTGGAAAAATATGTATTTTTAGCTATGGATTTTACAAACAAGGATGATAAGTATGCATAGGGAAATGGAAAAAAAGTTATTATGTGCAAGATTGCATAGGGTGAGGAAAATCTTGGTATAACAGTTTTCAAGGATAGTTGTGGCATTTTGCATATTGGTGGCCACGATCAAGAAACATGTAGGTAGTGTCACAACCGTAGTTCCATATCCATCTACACACTCTATCTCTCTATCATTGTATTCCATAATAGATCATTATCATCTAGAATGTTGACATATTTCACCAAAGTCTAGATTTGGGAACTTGTAGCTTATGCTCCTCCCAATCCATAAAAACCCCACACATAAGCATGTRGGCATTATTTAGAATGCAYTGAAATGTCATAGTAGAATTTCATACGGTCCTACAAATCACTATAGACGTGTTTAAATGATCTAGGTGGATATTGGTGGCCACCACCCTCTTCCATTGACTCATCATGGTTCTCCATCCTGGTCATTTTTGTTATGATTTTCGGGTCCTGAACTTATGGGGTCATTTTGAGGCCCTAAACAATGTTTTTTGGACATTAGGAGGCTATGGGTGGCCATGGCCTACGCTAGCTCTGCCAAAAAATGTACTTCTCAGTTATATCTCTCCAACATGTTATCGTGCACCCCAAACAAAGATTGTATGCAAAAGTTGTGTATTCATTAATAGAAGTTGGGTTTCATTGTATTGTTGTACTCTTTGTTATATCTTTGTGTGTGTTTCATTTTTTTCTCAATATAATGCATATTAGTGGTATCAGAGCAATCTACTACTTGTTATTCTTGGTGTATGTCCCCAATGAGGTTAAGGTATAGAGATTTGGATCTCGAGCTAGTTTCACTTGGGGACGACCTCTCTCGTCGACCCAAGAAACCTCCCATGGAAGAATAAAAGAGAGATGATGGAGTAGGAGATCCTTTCAAGATGTTGCTCGAGAAATCCCTTGCATGACAAAAGAACTAGATGATGGACATCAAGCTAACCAAATCAGTTGCCTTTCATCCCCAAACAGGTGGACAAACGAAAGTGGTCAATGGGATGATTGTGCATATCATGTGCATGTACAACTCCAAACATCCACATACATTGGATGAGAGCCTTCCATATGTTCAACATAGTTATAACAGAGCCATCCACATCTCTATTGGACATAGCCCTTTCTAGGTGTGATTGAGGTTCCATCCATTGGCCCCCATTGGTGTGAAATGGGTTCTATCTTCCCCAACAAAGTCCTCCTACACTCAGACTAAGGCAAAGAGATAACCAAATTTGTTGAATGGATCCAACACCTCCAACAACAAGATTATGATATCTTGGAGAAGGTTGATTCCAAGTATAATCAGTGACATGACCAACATCGAGCTCCTCACAAGTTTCAAGTTGGTGACAAGGTGTGGTTGCATTTGCATAAAAAACGCCTCACATCCCCCCAAAGGAAGCTCAGACCACTCTAATACGAGCCTTACACCATCACAAAGGTTGTGGGTGACAATGAATTCAAATTGAGCATTCCCCATTTCCTCGGCTTGCACCCAGTATTTAATGTGGAGTTGCTTTGGCCATATTTCCCTCAGAGGTGGAAAGACACCTCGGAGGTGGTTGAGCAATTGGCCCCTATAAAACTAAACCCCAACTGCATTGCACAAGCTACAGTGGATCAGACCATGGACACTAGACTGAAGGGCACCCGCTAACAAAACATACAACTCTATTGGGTTGTCAAAACATGACAACTACTTCAGTAAGGCAAGTGGCTCACCAAGGTTTAGATTCAACAAAAGTTTCCCCATCTCCTGAGGAAACAATGATTCTTGCTATAGTTGTTATCTATGTGGTATTTAAACTATCTTGCTATAGTGACACATCTTTATGTCAGAGTTTGGTTTCACTTTAATGCTCCTCTTCTGAATTATGCATAACATCTTCATTAAATGCGTGTAATTTTACATATATAACAATGGTGAGATGAAAATAGTTTCAAAGCAAGTGGATATGTCACAAAGTGGCTAGTTCATGCCAAATATAAATACCGAGAAAGTAAATAAATACTAAGTTGAATATAAAAATTTAGAAAATAAATGAAAAATCATAAAAACATGCAAACTTTGTAATATTGATCATATAACTCAGTACTTATTCTCATAAAAATATTACAATAAAAAAATATATAATTGGTTACATCAAAACCAAAATATCACTTGAAAAATGACAATAAGTTTTACTTTATTTTATTTTGATTTTTAATAAATAAAATTCAATAATAACATATAAAAATGCAATGTTCATATCACTTTTTTTTAATTAAGTACAATATTCATTAAACTTATTATAAGTGATTGTCTTTTAAAAAAAAAAGATCAACCCAATGACCATTATCCCTATATCTATATATGTTGTGAAAAAATGAAAATAATTTAGAATGTAAAGGCAATTAATTTCATCAAGTGAATTACAACATAAATGCCTTGCTTCATGACTAAGGGTATAAGCAAAATAATTTAATCTTATTAAAAAAAATTATAAAATGTATAGAATATAATGTCTTAGATCTAAAATATCAAAATACCTAAAATATTAATAATATAAAAAATATAACTATGTTTTAATATTTATATCATCACTTAGTTTAAAAACCATAGTGTAAATACAAGGATTAATGCGCTTATCCATATCAACGTATATTGATTATAAGCATGACATTAATAAGCATTTGTAACACTTCATTTTAATCCTCTTATTATATGTAATTAATCATGATTAATGATTGACATGCCATGATATATAAACAGTGTAAAATGTTTTATTGTTTAATTGAAAAATGTTGCACAACTGACTAATGGGTGAAGCTTTAAAGTACCGACCATGGTACCACGAGAGGGATTAGTGAGGGGGCATAGAAAGGGTATTCATGTGATAAGGACCCCACGCTACCTTGATGAATGATGTGGAGGAAAATAACCATAATTTTCTCTAGTTTGCAGCCAAAGCAAATCGATTATGAAGTGTGGTTGCGTAGTTGAGAAGTACCTCCCATGTAAACGCATGGGAGTGAATGTTGGTACATCCATGGAGAATTGAGATGACCTCGAGTTGCCTGGAACAACTCAAGGTACATGCACATTTTGTGCAGATACATGCACGTGTGTGTGTAGAGGACGTTAGTTTTATTTTGGAAAGGAACAACATGCAAAGGAGGTTGTGCTTGAGCGAGAGGATAACTCGTGCAACAGAAGCCAAACACATGTGCGGGAGCAGGCAAAGCTCACGCACTCATTTCTAAGCAACATAGTGAAACTGAGAAGTTTTCTTGAAGAAAATAGGAAGCTTTCCCAAGACACGAATGGTCACCCTAGAACGGAGAAGACTCATATCCGAACTGCAGCAAAAGAGGACAATGACTTGGTGTTGGATAGAAAGAAATCAACACTGGTGAGGGGAGGTCACCGAAGGACAGTGTAGTTGTGAAGGGACTCCCTTTTGTAGAGGAAATCCAGCTGGGAAGGCACCTGACAAACTCTTGGAGGTCCTTAGCTTGGTGG
>JASDQU010170269.1:4157-21214 GCA_032191745.1 Picea mariana | reverse complement strand
GTTCTTGGTCATTATCACTGAGGTTGTCTATATGTTCATCAAATCCCTCAAAATCTTATGCATCATCACTTTGCATAAAGTTTTATGTTTTGAAAGGATCTTTGATTTTCTGATCCTCAATTTTTACTGGTCTTTGTTGGGTTTGTGGATTTGGATTCCTTTTAAAGTATCTCCTAGCAAAAGGATCAGGCTTAGCCTAGTCTAATTCCATTCTAAAGATCTTGTTTGATAATTCTTTTATTATTTTGGCCATATCATCCATTTTGTCCTCAGTGGAATTCCTAGATCTGGAAGCTCCAGCTTGCTCCCTGAAGCACTTAGTGTCTTTGTTTCCTATTTCGACCTTCGCTTTCAATTTACCATATGCCATCATGTTTGACTCAATTTCGATGGCATCGTCTTTCATTCTGTTGAGATCAACATATCACCTTTCTCTCAAAAGCATGGCAAAGTCTGGCTCGAAAGCTCCTGTGAAAGTTACTTTAGCTACAGGCTATGAGGGTTTAACCTCTACGAGAATTTTATGATAAAGTTTATTAAAAATTTGGATGAACTCTAAGACTGACTCCAGATTCTTTTTTCTCAAGGCCCCAAATTTTGTCAGGTAATAAAAGTGATCTTTTCTCTCTCCCCACTACCTTAAGAAGGTGGTTTCCAGTGTGTCATAAGATGCTATAGATCCCACTAGAATCCCTCGAAACCAAAGTCTTACTTAGCCTTCAAAGGTTTTCAATAAAAGTCTAAAATAAACATGCTCATGCTCAATTCCGAGGATATCAGAAAATTGGTCGAAAAAGTTTATGTGCTATGTTGTTGTTAAATCTCCCTCTCTCCTGAACTTTGGTAAATTCTTCATGTAATTTTCAGGTAGGTCATGAAGGATAGGGGGAAGGGTCAGAGGATCATATCTGGCAGCTACTTTGGAAAATATCTTGGGAGGGGGAGGTGGTGGCCCTTGGCCACCTCCTCCTCTGAAACCACCTCCAGTGCCACCTCGGGTGCGACCTCCTCTAATTGCAACCATTTGAATGTGAGGGGATGAACTTTGAGAGTTGAAAATGGGGTTTTCATAAACTTGTAGTGGCCCTTTGGCTACTTTAGAATGAGGGGAATGAAGTTCTGGAGATAGATCAGTAGGAGATAGAAAGTCTGAAAAAGTGGAAAAGGGGAAATGAGGGCTAGGTTGTTCAGACTTACAGGATATATAGATAGGAGAACCAACAAGATTTGAATTAGGATACGCGATATACTCATATTTTTGTGGAATATAAACCTTTACTTTGGGGATCTATGAAATAAAAGTGGGTATCAAAAGGGGTCCCTTACCTTTATTAGTAGAGGGGGGAGTCAAAACGGTCTCGACTTTTATCTCAGGTAAAAGCGGTTTGGGGTTTATAACTTTAGTTTAAGGTTTATTAGTTGATGTATGTCCGAAGTGCCTTTGTGTGTAACCCTCTTGTGAGGTTGATTGTTCAAGTGGAACCTTAGCATTAGTTTGCACAACTTTGGGTTGGTAAACCTTACTTGTGGATGCGATAGCTTTCTTGGGGTTTCCCCTTGGTCTTAAAATTATTTCGGGATTGGTTATAGGAGTAGTATGTTGTTCATCAGGGTTCTTCCTGGTATTCTTTCTACCGAATGCCAGCTTATATATAGTGGAGTCACCAAGTGAAAGATAAAGCCTTAATACAATATTCAATCCTTTTTCACTATCAAAGACATAATATTACCTTGTCGTTCTTCCCAGGGAAAAATAACTTGGTATCTCTGTCCCCGGCAATGGTGCCAAAAAGATGTTCCTGAGATTAAACCTAAGGATCAAAGAATAATTTCGGGCATCAGGAATTTAATAAATGTTTTTTTAAAGTTTCTTTTTCTTCTGTTAGTTGTGTAAGAATTAAATCCTCAAATGAAATTAATAGCTGAACATAATAGAGGTTGTGTTTCGTCGTCTGAGTCAATTAATCAAGTTGCATGATGAGGGAGAAAATTAAAAAACTGTTTAAACAAACTAAGGCATCAATGGCAGATGAAAATTACCTTGTTTACAATAGAATAAAATGTAGAGTGCACCCCTGAAAGGATATATGATATAGCAATCCAAGTAGCTTCCAGGTCTTGTATTTGCTAATAGGAAGTACAGAGGAAAAAATGCTTGCTTATCAAATAACTAAATAAAATGTGATTACAGTAGATATTGTACTAAGTTGTGATCATTCACTTATCAAGGAGTAACATAAAGAAAAATGGAGATATTGAATACAAGAAAGGCACATAACTCAAATTGCACAAAATTTGGAATCCATGTCTGGACTTGTATTAATACTCACAAAGGATGAGTTTTCTTAGTTACAATACGACAAGAAGTAGCCTTGGCTCAATCTTTGAAACTTGTATTTATACAAAAGTTTCTCAACCCTAAGAGGTTGGAATTCTTCTTATTTCTAAAACAGTAAAATTACAAAATGTAAAAACTGAAACGCTTCACTTGCATCTCCCTTGTCTCTTTGCTATGTTGGCAGAGGCATTTTTCCTTCTTGTTCTCCAACTCAGAATTAGTTGGTATTCTAATCACGATCTGTACGAATGATGTGCACAGGTTATCTCATTAGTTCCTAGAAGTGCCGCATTTTCCTTGCTCAACACATTTAACACACATGCCCACGAATTGTATCACCAATCTGGATGGCTCTGTTAAGTCATTTACCTCAAACATATATAATTTCTTTTCTAAGTGAGGCAGTCTGCCTTCCATTCTCCTATCTTCTGAAACTATAGACTGTAGCTGCAGATTGGGCTTCACTAGCACCTATCTATCCAAGTAAGATCAATCTTTTTTAATTGCAAGATTTCAACCCAAGCCTCTTCCATGTTTGTATTGATATTAAGTTGATTATTTTCTATATCAACTTGTCCCAAGAATTCAAAGATATTATCTTTTCTAAGGCCTAATGAATCTTTGTCGAGTGAATGAAAATTTTCTTCACAATCCTTCTTCGCTTCCTTATCCATTCTTTTACTTTCACCTATGTTAGTCTCCCAGGTCTTCAGTATAATATCACCTCTGATTTGTTCCGAGGGAGACAATATGGAGACCATAGATACTCATTCTCTTATCGACAACACAACAACTTCTTGGAAAGTGGCACGAGAAACAATATCCTCTCTCTCCTTTAAACAAATTTTATTTAAGGATTGGTTGACCACCCGAAAATGGTTTTGGACAACTTCTACTTAGTGAAAAGGCTTTGTTGTGAATATCCTAGCTTCTCATGCACCTCCAATGCCTTTGATTGGAAAACTCTCATATCTATAGTTGTATTTTCAGTCGAGTTTATTCTGACCTGTAGTTGTTTTACCGAGTCTCCCTGCTAAAAGGCCCATTCTCTACTAGCATGTGCATTCTTGTTCATTTCGTCGAGACTAGATTTGAGATGTAAGATTTCTTGTGTATCACAAACTCTAATCTTCTCGAAACTCTTTTTCATCTCACTACTGACTTCCAGCTCTACAGTCTTTATTTTTTCCTACAAATGGTTCACCAACAAATCCTTCTGCCTCAACTTCTCCTTTAGGTTGCCCACTGAAAACTGGTTTGTTGTTGCAAAATCTCCCAGCGCACCTGCAACATATGTAGAAAAGTATTCTTCTTCTATGGCATGCCCATACAATATAACCATGTGCTTCTTGACAGTCACACCATCCCTTTGATGCATTTCTCTTCTTACTACTGCCCTTCTCTTCTTACTGAAGAAGAATTACGAAGGAGGCATCTCTTCTGTTGAAATAGGTATAATATCTTTTATGAATACAACTTCTGCACTCGGGTTCCCTCTACTAAACTCTAAGGGTGTAATGGATTGGATAGGACTGCCTATCTCAGTGGATGGCTACTTACCGACTATGTCAGTAGTTGGTTTGCCTGTGTGGACAGTGGATTTTCTTCTCCCTTTTTTATCAAGGCCTCAGTCTGAGTTTCAACATGTTCACTTGGTGGATCTGTCAATGTGGTGTCTTCCTTCTGAGTCAAAACCTCAGTCTTCTCCAAAATTTCTTGAGAATCATGTTTACTAGAGCTCCCCATTTCCAAGATTCGGGTCTCAACTTGTTGTGTAGTTGGAGGTATTAGGGTCTCTCCCTGAAATACTTTGGGAAGGCTATTTCTTCAATACTTCTAGAAGTTATAAAACTCAACCAATTTATCTAGAGCCAGAGCTTGAACTCAACTCAAGACCTCCTGATAGGACCTTGCTTTTCGAAATACTTTGTCCTGAGGATAATCTTCATGTTCATATATTTTCAAATTGTAGAGGGCCATGTGATTACCTATAATCTTCAGTGGACCGTGCTTCTTGAATTTGATATTGACTAGCTTGATTTCTTCCAGGGCCGCAGCCTCTACTTTCGAATGGCCAAAATCCAACAGAGAAAACATACCAATCTGCAAGGGGAAGGTGGGACAGACCCTTTTCTACTCTGCTTTCATCTCCTTACTAATTCCCCTATGCACAGTTTAATGTGATACTTCGTGGCACACCAATCGATCTGGTAGAAATACAAGTAGAGCAGGTGGAGGAACCGAACAACCGAAAACCCTAATATAGGAGAAATGCTCTTCAATGTACCAGTTTGCTATCTTGCCCAGATTAGTCACAATTTTGTCAGAAATCCTGGGAGGTGGGAAACCATATATAATGGTATGCATAGATGCCACCACCCAGTTGCATATTTCATAGAAGAAATATTTTGCTTTGTCCTCTCAGAGTTTCGAATGAAAAACATGTATGGGCTCAGCATTATTTGGAGTCCAATTCTAGCCCATTAGAGGAAAAGGTGGCATAAAATAGATGACATCCATGATATAATCCTACATGAATAATGGGGGAGGTTTCCCCTTGGCTTTCCATGACTGATATTTTGTAATCTCCCTAACCAAACTGTCTGACAACATCTTGGCCCAATCAAAAGAATACCTCTCTGCCATCATGTGCATAATAGGCATCCACTTTAATAAGAAATGGGTTGTGTTTTCCCTCCCATAGAGTCTACACATCATCATTGCTATATACATTATGTGAGGCTCTAGTGAAGAGACTGCATATACGCCATGGGAGTCAGCTCTAAACTTCTCAAGGTGAGAGTACCAATCCTTAATTAAGGCGACCAGGTTTTTTCCGTATTAGACACATTCCTTATTGTTAAAGTCTACTAGGAAACTAACATTGTAAATGAAATTGGGTACTAAAGACAATTTGTACATTACCTGTAAATGTTCTGGCCAGAAATACCTAACTGCGACCTTTTGTGAATTGAATATGGTCCTGGTCGGGATATCAACGTTTTCCAGCGCCCAACTGACCATACCATTGTAAGGCAGGAGTCTAGGCCTCCTTGCTATCTTATGTAGCTCTGATTGGGCCACATTTTTGTATTTGGTAGCCAAGGTCTTTGTCTCCTCATCACCTGAATCATCCGGGCAATTGACCAATTCATACTATAGAATATTGAATACTTGTGTCCAGGATTTAATGGTGTCTATGCTTCTGGGCAAGGTGTCGGAAAGGAAATCTATGTTCTGGCTCAAACTTTCATCAAGCAATTTAGTTTCTTTTTGTGGAGCCATGGTATCAGGCCACAAAACTCTGTTATATGTCACAGGGAATGCGAAAAATTCTTTATCTTTAAAACTTACTGCTCTGTAAAAATGCACAATGAAATTCAAATTCAAAACCCTTTTCCTTTAATTGCATCGATTAACCAATACCTCTACTGACGAAGCATTTACTTCCCTTAATGAATAAGATTTAGGCGATGGTCCAGGATCTTATTTGGAATGATTTTCGTAAATCAATTATTAATGTCATTAATTTTTTGGTGGTTCATGATTGGGAAAATCATAGATGAAATTTTAATTTATCTGAGTCATTATTTGGCGACAGATTTATTATGAGATAATCGTCGTTAATGCACTAGTTAATCGTACTTATCGTTAAGTAATTTTCGGAATTTCAGATCTCAGGATGTCCTACAACAGTTTGAGCTATGACTTTCGAAATGAGAAATCGTGATGTGATTAATTAATTTTAATCATTTTTACCTTTTTAAATAATCGTGATTAACCTCGAAAATTTCGGGGTTTCGAATCTCGAGATATTGATAGTCGCTCGAGGCAAGATCCCTAAAATGTGAAATCACGATGTAATTAATTAATCATTAATCTTTTTTAATCTTTAATTAACTTGGCTTAAATCTTAATACATTTCGGGAGTTTGGGCTTCGGGATATTAGTGATACGATAGATGGTGAAGACTCGATTTCCAAAATCGCGAAACTATTATTCGATTTTCCAATTGGATTTTAGTTTCTTTTTAAGTATTTATTACTTCATTCATTTGGTTACTTAACTTCATTTAAAAATCTGATAGTTCATTTCCGTAAGTATAGGTTGGAGGTTAAGGGGTATACATGTGTGGTGACTTGGATATTTTGAACGCTTTTCGCGTATCAGGACTTTGGAAGTGAGGCATGTTGAAACGCTTGAACTACGAAACTCCGAAACCCAAAATTCCGAAGTATTATATAGATATTTGACTCTTTAACGAGTAGGTGGCTCCATAACTTCTATGAGATTATGATCGTTTGATTTGATGTCATATTTCATCAACAACGAGAATCAAGTGCACGTTATTTTATTTTAAAAGGAAACATAATTTATTTAAAGACTAAAGTTCAGAAATTTATATATGTTCCAACAGATTGCATTGGGTTTCTACCCATATATAGTATATTTACCCATACTAAAATGCATGATTTGAGAATTCATATGGGTACAATGCAACCAAATTAATTGGCATTAGGATAGAATACAAATTTTGAGACTTTTCTAGAAAGCATGAATAAAAAGGAGAAATGGCATTGACTACCACCGAGATTCATTTCTAGAAGTATTTATGTTGCCCCACACCCTTGTTGCCACATATATATCTTTGTTTTGACTTTCAATTGTTTCTATGAGAAAACCATTGATGACACAGAACCTTGTTCTTTGATGAAGACTCTTATCAAGTCCTCCCTTTCCAACAAAAGAAGACTTGATGAGCATTTTCGTCAACAATACAAAGAAAGGAAAAAGGGAATTCTTGGCACACACTTGTTGAAGTTGAAAAAAAATGGGTTGAGACACTGCTAAACTATACAACCACATTACCATCACACAAAATCCCTAAAATATGGAGGATATTATGATAGTGAATTTTTTTTATTTCTTTATACAACAAAGATAAATTCATATTCAAGGTTGTTATGATTTGTCTACATGTCCTATTTAAGATATGAAAATGGGAAATTATTTTTCTTGCTGAGTGGAGGAATTCATCCTTATCTCTAATATTGTTTAAAACCTTCCTTCCATGCATCACAAAAACTATTTAATTCTTAGACCAGAACTAGTTCATGAAAATAAGTGAGTATTTTGGAAATAAGTTAAGAAATTATGTTGTAGCTAACATTACACAAAGAAATAGAGGCCTTTACTTTTATAAGTCATTTAAGATTCTATTTTTAGGTTGAAGGCCACAAAATATGCATTGATAAGGGGTCCACTCTTCTTGCATTTTGGGTTTCCAACACCATTTTATTCAGGATAGGAGAAAATTATTTCCAAACTCAAAACAAAATATATTTTTAAAAAAGGGCCATGGATAAAAATATACTTGTGTCTTAATGCATTTATCAAATTCTTTCACTTTCTTTTTTGAATTTATTAGAGGTGAACAACCAACATGAACTTAAACTTAGTGATGACAGTTTTTGTGATTTTGGAGGTGACTTAAATGCCAACAATATTATCATTCTCTATCATTTCCTCTTGGGTCTAGTTATCAACTAACTTAATTATGTGTTAGGCCAAGTAAATTTTTATCCTTGACTACATAGTTCCTATAGCTATTATGGCGCTATTACTTTCTTTCAAGTTTTGATGGATTATTCCTTATGTGGTTCATGGAGCATGGGCTACGGAGCATCAAGATCCCCTCCTCTAAGACATGCCTTTGTGTAGCTTAAATATTTTCATAACCTTTGACTTTCACATTTTTCCAAAGTTTTATATGGAATTTTACATATGGAATGGGACAACATCCAAGGATACCATGGCAGTATCTTGTTCTCTAATTTTCATGTGTTAAGTTCAAATATTCCAATAGGCATACATGGGAACAATAATGATGCATTTTTAGATGTTGGATGATAGTTATTGAAAATTACCTATATGGCAAACTACACCCTCTTACCTCATAACCAAATGTTGAGAGGAATTAAATTAAAAGGAAAGAAAATGATTGCATAGGGTTTCTACCCATATATAGTATATCTACCCATACTAAAATGCATGATTTGAGGATTCATATGGGTAAAATGCAACCAAATTAATTGGAATTAGGGTAGAATACAAAATTTTGAGACTTTTCTAGAAAGCATGAATAAAAAGGAGAAATGACATTGACTACCACCAAGTTTCATTGCTAGAAGTCTTTATGTTGGCCCACAACCTTGTTTCCACATATATATCTTTGTTTTGACTTTCAATTGTTGCTATGAACCATCGATGACACAGACCCTTGTTGTTTGATGAAGAATCTTATCAAGTCCTCCATTTCCAACCAAAGAAGACTTGATGAGAATTTTCATCAATAATACAAAGAAAGGAGAAAGGGAATTCTTGGCACACACTTATTGAAGTTGAAAAAAAAATGGGTCGAGACACTACTAAAAAATACAACCACATTACCATCACACAAAACCCCAATTGATTATAGGGTTTACAAAGAGTCACCTCTATTATTAATTTTTGTTATCCTTTACTATTCGGCTCTAAATTGGGCACCATTAGCGTTGGATTTAACACCGCCCAGTGGAAAAAATGAAATCAACTTGGGGTGATAAATCTAACACTAATGGAACCCAATTTAGATCCGAATAGTAAAGAAAAATGAAAAAAATAGAGCATGTGCATATAACAAATTAATTATTAAGATAACACGAAATTTGGATAACACGTAAAAAAAAAACAATCATGCAATAGTGCTCGTGCACACCCAAAAGAAATCTTTTGTGCATTCGCGATACTCCATTCATGATTTTAGATCCCGCACACACCCAAAAGCAAGGGTTTGTGCATTCTCGAATCTCCATTCACAATTTTAGATCCCTCACACACCCAAAATCAAGCATGTACATCAATGTGTAGGTAATCTCATGTCCCCATGCATTGTAAAATAAATCTTGTACCCAAAAGAACCACCTAGAGAAAAGGTAGGGGAAAGCATGGGAATATACTCACCCATAGAGACAGAGGCAGTTGATTGATGAAAAGGAATAGTAAGAGGGCAGGGGAAAGAATGGGAAGATCCTCAACCATAGAGACAGAGGTAGTTGATCAACACAAAGGAATAGTAAGAAAGCCCATTGATGATCTATATCGACCCACAAATGATGAACATTAAGGAACAGTAAGAAATAACCACCCACAGATGATATATATCCACTTAATATCGTTGACCCATAACCAATTGAGAGTTATATAATCCCACCGACCATTTCAACGCATACATTGCAAAGAGAGGGATTTTCCACAGTCCAGAGGAAAACAATTCACCCTAGGACGTAAAAAAATGTCAAGTAGCAGAGGGAAATGAGCAAAGGGATCTAATTATTTCCATAATGAGGTATTTCATACTCAATTTATATATTTTTTCATGTTTCCATTTCTTGTTTGAATTTTATTTTTTAGTTTTTTATTTCAAAATTATAAAAGAAGAAATTTCCTCTATATATATATAGGGTTTATTGTTTTTATTTTTAAATTTAAAATAAGAAATTTATCATACATATATAGGGACATGACCCAGAGAAACTGAAAGAGGAAATGGATTCTATATTGGGGGTAGAAGAAGTGAAGAAACTAGAATGTATGGACTTGTCCATGCTTTCCAAATATGTGGAAGAATGATATACTAAAGGAACTGAAACAATCCAACCAAACCAACCCTCTCAAATGGAATCGATTGATTCCCCATCAATTCCTGGATCATGAAAAAGATTAAGGAGAAATTCAATCTCAATAACCTCTAATAATGTGGAACAGGGAGTAGAGACGTCCAATGTACTAGCCACTCCTGGGTCACATATTTCATCCACCACCAGTACATGTTATGCATCTTGAATTGGTACATATGAAACCAAGTTATAATATGATGTTGTTTCCGGGAATATCGGAATGATAGATGACAAGAATGTTTTCATGCATAGCTTGAAGGAATCATGCCTTCAACACTTCAAAGAGAATCTAAATCTTCCATTCTTGAAGATACCCCTGCACCTTTAAAAAGAATTCATCAATGACATGGAGACTGAATTTGGGACAAGTTGGTCAGTAAAGCAGATAAAAAAACAAATGACTCAAAATTGCAAGATATTTCGTTGCAACCAAATGAAAAAGATAAAAGGAATCCCTCCTGAGCTAAGGAACAAAATAAGGCCAATTGATGTAAGTGTGAAAGTATGGAAAGAGATTGTGAAAGAATATGATAGAGTGGATGCACGGAGGAAGTCCGATGAGGAGAGCATACAGGTATTTGAATTTTCGACACTAGATTATTTCAAATTCATTAAACGATTTTTATATTTTACTAGTGCATAATCTAGATTGAATTAGTGTATGTTTCAAGAAAAGGCCTTGAAGGCCAGGCTTTCCATATTTTATGCCACACATCATAGTGGAAAAACAAGATTATAAGCCTCAATATGCAAGTTTGTAAGTCCCGGGAATATCTGAAATGATATATTTTTAAAATTTTGTGCAACAAAGTAAATGATTGCATATTAATTACTTTAACTAGTCCATCTTCCATGTTTTGACAGGAGCAACAATATGGCCATTATCCATCACAATACGAATTAGAGATGATAAAGGAAAAAAAGTGGTTCGATTTTGTTATCTGGATGGAGAATGAGGTATCATTACTTGACTTTCAATGACTTAGTTGGATATTGTTATGTTAATATGTCAATTTTCATTTCGCGTGTCGAGTTTTTTATTTATGTGTAGCTTGAGTCAAAAGGCTCTAGTGCAACAATACAAATTTTTTTGGCCCCTTTTCTCTCTTTCTCTTATAGAGTCTTAGAAGAATGGCATGGTAAAATAAAATAAACACTTGTATTGATCCTTGTTTCCCTTCATGAGCATATTGCTCCTAATGGGGTTGGCATGGCTTGATAATAACAAGGACTAGAGTCCTCTAACTCAAATCCCCTATCATATTATCACATTCATCCTTCTTATTTGTTGGCGGGGTAAATATAGAATGTAGCTCTCCATTTTAAGAAAATGGTGTATTTTGGAGTGGATCTCATCCATAGGCCTTCAGTTATTTTATCAATAATTGGTAGCTCAGATGGGCCTTGTTCATATTTTCCCATATCTTTGATGTCATTTAAACCCATGGTTTGGATCATGGGAAATACCTATTGTTAGTTTTATATTTCTCATGTCTTATAAAAATCATATTCATCCTCATCATTATTATGTACCTCATCCTGATTTTAACCCCCTTCCCCTCATCTAAAAGGAAGCATGTTTCCAATTATATCGTGCCTTGAATCAATGAAATGCCAGTTATGTTGGACTCCTGGCACTGGATTCCAGCTAGGGGGAACCCTCTCCTATGATTCTGTTTCCCATAAAAGTGCTTGTTAGAGGATCTCTGGAACTAGGGTTTATCTCAGTGAGGCACAATGAAAATTTGGCATAGGGGGTCAACTTTCAAATACCATGTGTCGGGAGATTGTGGGCACCGTGGTCATGTAGGAGTTGGTCATACACACCTTTCAGAGCTTATAGAACTCAGTTACATTGCCTGGTTGTGATTTTCTGCCCCCGGACCAAATTGTCATTGTGTCCCTGAATGGCTTTAGGAGGCTAGTTGAAACTCACCATAGCACCCAAATCATGAATCAGATTGAAGAAACTCTAGTTATGTTGGATTCCTGGCATTGGATTCCAGCTAGGCGGACCCCTCTCCTATGATTTCCTCACACATAAAAGTGTTTGTTAGATGATCTTGAGAACTAGGGTTTAGCTCAGTGAGGCATAATCAAAATCTGACATAAGGGGTCAATTTTCAAATCGCCTGTGTCGGGTGATTGTGGGAACTGTGGTCATGTGGGAGTTGGTCATACACACCTTCCAGAGCTTACATAACTCAATTACGTCTCCCAAATTTGATTTTGTGCCCCCAGATCAAATTGTCATTATGTCCCTGAATGGCTTCACGAGGTGAGTTGTAACACTCCATAGCACCCAATATGTTCCTCGGATCGACGAATCACTAGTTATTTTGGACTCTTGGCACCAGATTCTAGCTAGGGGGACCCCTCTCTTGTGATTTTGTTGCCAAGAAAAGTGTTTTTTATAGGATCTATGGAACTAGGATTTAGCTAAGTGAGGAACAATGAAAATCTAGCACAAGGGGTCAACTTTCAAATCCCTTGTGTCGAGCGATTGTGGGAACCATGGTCATGTGGGAGTTGGTCATACACACCTTTTAGAGCTTATGGAACTCAGTTACGTCACTCGGTTGTGATTTTGTGCCCCTGTACCAAATTGTTATTGTGTCACTGAATGACTTCAGGTGGCGAGTTGCAACTCGCCATAACACCCAAACCGTGCATTGGATCGACGAAATACCAGTTTTGTTGGACTCCTCACACTGGATTCCAACTAGGGGAACCCCTCTCCTGTGATTTTGTCTCCCTGAAAAGTTCTTGTTAAAGGATTTCCAGAACTAGGGTTTAGCTCAGTGAGGCACAATGCAAATCCGGCACAGGGGGTCAACTTTCAAATCCCACGTGTTGGGAGATTGTGGGAACTGTGTTCATGTGGGAGGTGTTCATACACACCTTCTCGAGATTACAAAACTTAGTTACGTTTCTTGGTTGTGATTTTCTGCCCGCAGACCAAATTATCATTGTGTCCCTGAATGGCTTCAGTAGGTGAGTTGCAACTCGCCATAGAAAACAAAATGTGCCTCAGATCAAAGAAACGCCAGTTCTATTGGACTCCTTGCACCGGATTCTAGCTAGGGGGACCCCTCTCATGCGATTTCGTCACCCAGAAAAGTGTTTGTTAGAGGATCTATAGAACTAGCCTTTAGCTCAGTGAGGCACAATCCAAATCTGGCACAAGGGGGTCAACTTTCAAATCCCATGTGTTGGGAGATTGTGGGAACTATGGTCGTGTGAGCATTGGTCATACACACCTTTCGAAGCTTACGAAACTCAGTTACGTTGCCCGGTTGTGATTTTGTGCCCCCAGACCAAATTTTCATTGCGTCACTGAATGGCTTCAGGAGGTGAGTTGCAACTCACCATAGCACCCAAACCATGCATCAAATCAATGAAACACCAGTTCTATTGGACTCATAGAACCATATTCCAGCTAGGGGAACCCTTCTCCTATGATTGTGTTTCCCAAAAAAGTGTTTGTTCGAGGATCTCTGGAACTAGGGTTTAGCTTAGTGAGGTACAATGCAAATCCGACACAGGGGGTGAAATTTCAAATCCCCTATGTTGGGATATTTTGGGCACCGTGGTCATGTGGGAGTTGGTCATACACACCTTCTAGAGCTTACGAAACTTAGTTATGCCACCCGATTGTGATTTTGTGCCCCACGACCAAATTGTCACTTTGTCCATGAATGACTTTAGTAGGCAATTTGAAACTCGCCATAGCACCCAAACCAAGCCTCAGATTGACGAAACACCAGTTCTGTTGGACTCCTGGCACCGGATTCTAGCTAGGGGGACCCCTCTCCTGTGATTTTTTCACCCAAAAAAGTGTTTTTTAGAGGATCTTTGGAACTAGGGTTTATCTCAGCGAGGCATATTGAAAATTTGACACAGGGTGTAAAATTTCAAATCCCATGTGTTGGGTGATTGTGGGCACCATGGTCATGTGGGAGTTGGTCTTACATACCTTGCGAAGCCTATGAAACTCAGTTATGTTGCCCAGTTGTGATTTTGTGCCCCTAGACCAAATTGTCATTGTGTCCCTGAATGGATTCAGGAGGCGAGTTGCAACTCGACATAAAACCCAAGCCATGCCTCATATTGACAAAACTCTAGTTCTGTTGGAATCCTTGCATTAGATTCCAACTAGGGGGACCCCTCTCTTGTGATTTCGAAGCCCATAAAAGTGTTTGTTAGAGGATATTCGGAACTAGGGTTTAGCTTAGTGAGGCACAATGCAAATCCGACACAGGTGGTCAACTTTCAAAGCCCATGTCTCAAGTGATTGTGGTTATCATGGTCATGTGGTCATTGGTCACATAAACATTCCAGATTTTACAGAACTCAGTTACATTGCCCGATTGTGATTTCGTACCCACGGACCAAATTTTCAATGTGTCCTTAAATGGATTTAGGAGGTGAATTGAAAATCTCCATAGCACCCAAACCATGCCTCAGATTGACGAAACGCCAGTTCTATTGGACTCCTGGCAATGGATTCTAGGTATAGGGACCCCTCTCCTCTGATTTTGTCACCCAAAAAAGTGTTTATTAGAGGATATTCAGAACTAGGGTTAAACTCAGTGAGGAAAAATGCAAATCTGACATAAGGAGTCAACTTTCAAAGCCTGTGTGTCGGGAAATTGTGGGAACTGTGTTTATGTGGGCGTTGGTCATACACACTTTTCGGAGCTTACAAAACTCAGTTATGTCACTGGATTGTGATTTTGTGCCCCAATATCAAATTGTGATTGTGTCCCTGAAAGGATTCAAGAGGCGAGTTGAAACTCATCATATCACCCAATCTGTGCCTCGGATCGATGAAAAACTAGTTATTTTGGACTCCTAGCACCCGATTCCATCTAGGGGGACCCCTCTCCTATGATTTCGTTGCCCAGAAAATTGTTTTTTAGAGAATCTTCAGAACTAGGGTTTAGCTCAATGAGGTACAATGAAAATCCGACACAGGGGGTGAAATTTCAAATCCACTATGTCGGGTGATTTTGGGCACCATGTTCATGTGGGCATTGGTCATACACACCTTACAAAGCTTATGGAACTCAGTTATGTCGCTCGGTTTTGATTTTGTGCCCCCAGACCAAATTGTTAGTGTGTCACTTAATGGCTTCAGGAGGTGAGTTACAACTCACCATAGCACCAAAATCGTGCATCAAATCGACAAAACGCCAGTTCTGTTGGACTCCTGGCACCAGATTGCAACTAGGGGGATCCCTATCCTGTGATTTTGTTTCCCATAAAAGTTATTGTTAAATGATCTCTGAAACTAAGGTTTATCTCAGTGAGGCACAATGCAAATATGGCACAGGGGGTCAACTTTCAAAGCCCATGTGTCGGGAGATTATGGGCACCGTGTTCATCTGGGCATTGGTCATACACACCTTATGAAGCTTATGAAGCTTAGTTATGTTTCCCAGTTGTGATTTTGAGCCCCCGAACCAAATTGTCATTGTATCCCTGAATGACTTCAATAGGCGAGTTGCAACTCGCCATAGAAACCAAACCGTGCCTCATATCGATGAAATAATAGTTCTTTTGGACTACTGGCACCAGATTCCATCTAGAAGGACCACTCTCCAATGATTCTGTCACCTAGAAAAGTGTTTGTTAGAGGATCTTTAGAATTAGGGCTTAGCTCAGTGAGGCACAATGCAAATCTGACATAGGGGGTCAAATTTCAAATCCCCTGTGTCAGGAAATTGTGGGCACCTTAGTCATGTGGGCATTGGTCATACACACCTTTGAGATCTTACGGAACTTAGTTACGTTGACCAATTGTGATTTTGTGCCCCCAGACCAAATTGTCACTGTGTCACTGAATGACTTCAGGAGGCGAGTTCCAACTCATCATAGCACCCAAAACGTGCATCGGAATGACAAAAAGCCAGTTTTGTTGGACTCCTGGAACCAGATTCCTTCTAGGGGGATCCCTCTCCTATGATTTCGTCGCCCAAAAAAGTGTTTGTTAGCGGATCTATGGAACTAAGTTTTAGCTCACTAGGGCACAATGCAAATTAGACACAGGGGGTCAATTTTCAAATACCTTGTGTCAGGTGATTTTGGGCATCGTGGTCTTGTGTGAATTGGTCATACACACCTTCTGGAGCTTACATAACTCAGTTATGTTTCCCAATTGTGATTTTGTGCCCCCGGATCAAATTGTTATTGTGTCCCTGAATGGCTTCAGCAGGCAAGTTGAAACTTGCCATAACACCCAAACCGTGCCTCGTATCGACAAAGCGTCAGTTCTGTTGGAATACTGGCATTAGATTCCAGCTAGGGGGACCCCTCTCATGTGATTTTGTTTCCCAAAAAAGTTTTTTTTAAGGGATCTACAAAACCAGGTTTTAACTCAGTGAGGCACAATGCAAAGAGGACACAGGGGGTCAACTTTCAAAGCCCTTGTGTCGGGAGATTTTGGGCACCGTGGTCATGTGGACGTTGGTCATACACACCTTTCAGAGCTTACAGAACTCAATTATGTCGCCCGGTTGTGATTTTTTTCCCCCATACCAAATTGTCATTGTGTCCCTGAATGGATTCAAGAGGCGAGTTGCAAATCACCATAACACCCAAACTGTGCCTCAGATCGATGAAACGCTAGTTCTGTTGGAATCCTCACACCAGATTCTAGGTAGGGGGACCCCTCTCCTATGGTTTTGTTTCCCAAAAAAGTGTTTGTTAGAGGATCTCCAGAACTAGGGTTTAGCTCAGTGAGGCACAATGCAAATCTGACATAGGGAGTCAACTTTATTTAAGGTGAAAGCTATTTATTTGTCTAAATATTCCACCTTGATATTTTTCTGATATTTTTTTCTTTTTGAGACCTATACCTTCATAAATTTATTCTTCCTCATGTCTCTTTCTTGACTCTGTTCCTAGATAGATTGTTGGGAGGCCATAAATTTCTGTCTATCCATGGTCACAAATTATTCCCAAGTTACTCTAACAACTTATCTTTCCATAACATCACA
>JASDQU010170268.1:0-11791 GCA_032191745.1 Picea mariana | reverse complement strand
ACAGATGTCCCTCAAGCAAGCCAAGAAGGATAAGAAATTATCACCAAAGTACTATGGCCCTTATAAGGTGTTGCAAAAGATTGGTACTATGGCATACAAATTGGAGTTGCCTGTATCTTCACAAGTACACCTAGTTTTCCATGTTTCATGCTTAAAGAAGGTTATGGGCGACAAGATCCCAGTTCAAACTATATTGTCAGAACTTGACAAGGAAGGAAAAATCATATTGGAGCCTGAAGCCATCACTGACACAAGAATTCGCCAGCTGAGGAATATTTCCATTTCAGAGTATCTCATTAAATGGAGGAAACTACCGGCTGAAGATTCCACTTGGGAAGATGAGTCTTTCATACAGAAGCATCCAGAGTTACTCAAGCATTGCGGACAACACTTGTCTCAAGGGGAGGGGCATGTTAAGCCCTAATATTGGCTCATTACCCCTTAATTGGGGCATATTACATTAGTAATGTTATTTTATTTATGTCGGCTTTATTCCATTAGTTGTAATTATATCTTGTAGTCTCCTATATATACCAAGGAGACATTTTCGTTTGGATTCATCTTGTACTTGAACATTTATGTGGGGTAAAAGGAGGTTGCCCCCTTGAAGAGACTTATTATCTGAAATTATCTCTTTTTCAAGTTGCTGAGTACTTATTCTAAGGTTTTTCTACGCTATATTGATATTTGGTTCTTAACACTATGATATAAGAATATGATTCAATCTTAAAGAATGGTGTATGGGCAGTGGTCCCAAGACCTCATGGCAAATCAATGGTAACCTCCAAATGGCTTTATAAAATAAAGCATACAACAGATGGCAGTGTTGAAAAATTCAAGGCTAGATTTGTGGCTCATGGTTTCTGTCAGAAAGAAGGAATTGACTATGATGAGATCTTTGCTCATGTTTCCAGATATACTTCCATCAAGATTATTATCTCTCTTGCCGAATTTTTTGGTTGGAAAATTCACTAAATGGATGTTAAGACTTCTTTTCTTAACGATGAAGTTGAGCAAGAGGTGTATATCGATTAGCCTGAAGGGTTCGCGATCCATTGGAAAGAATCTCATGTGTGCAAACTCAAGAAAACCTCATATGTATTGAAGCAAGCTCCGAGAGCTTGGTATGGGAGAATTGATGGATTTTTACAGAGTCTTGGGTTCACCAAGAGCATAACTGATCCCAAACTTTATATAAAGATTGTACATAATCATCTGGTTATCTTAGTCCTATATGTGGATGATCTATTCCTCACTAGAGAGAAAAACTTGATAGCTTAGACTAAGAGGGAGCTTTCAACATAATTTGAGATGAAAGACTTGGGGCTTATGCATTATTTTTTGGGCTTAGAGGTGTGGCAAAAACCATGTGAGATATTTCTCTCACAGAGAAAATATGCAGTTGATGTGCTCCACAAATTTGGCATGATGGAATGTAAGTCCATGTCCACACTGATGATTTCTAACCTGAAGAAATTACAATACCAAGTTACAGGTACAGATTTGGAAGACCCCACCTTATATCGACAGATCATTGGGTCCTTCATGTATCTTATACATACCAGACTAGACATTTGTTATGCAATGAATTCCCTCATCCAGTTCATGTGTGAACCAAAGCATATACATATGGTTGTTGTTAAACATATTCCGAGATATGTTCGAGGGACTATAGCATATGGGCTCAGATACACTTCTAGTGGAGGTGTAATGATTCATGGGTATATAGATTCAGATTGGATGGGCAGTACAATGGACCAGAAGAGAACTTCTAGATATTGTTTTAGTTTGGGTTCAACGATGATCTCTTGGTTCAACAGGAAACAGAGCTCCATAGCCCAGAGCATTGCAGAACAAGAATACATTGTTGCAAGTGTTGCTAGCAGAGAATCAATGTGGCTCAGAAAGCTACTTTCAGACTTGTTCAGTACAGAGCTAGAACCTACAGTCATCCACTGTGATAACTAGAGTTGTATAAAGATCTCGGAGAATTCGGTGTTTCATGACAGGTCGAAACACATTGGGATGAGATACCACTATGTTCAGGACATGGTGCAGAAGAACATTCTTAGTATTCAGTATGTTCCGACAACAGAACGGACTGCAGATATTTTGACCAAGACATTGTCCTTGACAAAGTTTGTGTACTTTCGAGAGAAGCTTGGTGTTGCTGAGAATTCCTCTCTTGTTGAGAGGGAGTGTTGAAATTAGTGCAGCTGCAATAGCCACTATCTTGGAGGATGACATAAGACCCTAGCTATGGAATAGGCCCCCCAGTACACTCCTGGGGTTTCTTGGTATGAGACCAAGCAATGAGAGCCATGGAAAAAGACGATTGTGAGGGCCCCTAGTAGATGAATGGGGTTCTTGGTCTAGGACCAAGCAGTAAGACCCTAGATGTGTTATAGGGCCCCTAGATGTGTTCCAGGGAATCCTTGCTCGATACTTGGATTGATCCTTGGATGTGTTCCTTGGTGGTTGGTATAAGTCCCTAGATGTGTCTAGGGCCCCTAAATGTGTTCTAGGGAACCCTTGCTTAATGCATGGGTTGATCCTTGGTCTTGTACCTTGGTGGATAAGACTCTAGATGTGTTTTAAGCCCCCTAGATGTATTCTGGGGCAACCTGGTCTTTGACCAAATAGATCTTGGTATAATACCAAGATGTGTTGATGTGTGATCCTCTTCCTCTCTCCCGGGATGGTCCATGAGACTTAAGAGTGTCTATGAAGATGGACTTGACCACATTGTTGATGTACCCCTTATGCAGTGATGATAAATTTTATAGGTCACTATGACACCCATGTGGACATGTTTTGCCATTAAGGAACCCCCCTTGTCTCTATCTTAACATGTACCCCCTTGTTGGTTTGCTTTCCCTCTTGGTTTATGTGATTGGGTTTTATTTTGTGTGACTGGGGTTTATTTTATGTGATTGGGGTTTTTATGTAATTAGGGTTTTAATTAAATATTAATTGACATATTAATTAATATTTATATTAATTAAATGTCAATAATTAATTATAATTCTAATTACACTAACCCCTCTCCCTAATTATAAATTAGACCCTACCCTTTTGCATTTTTCACCCACACACTCTCCCTTCTCTCTCCTTGTTGCGGCTACCTCGGTGACTATTTCCTCTTGTTGATGCAACCTCTCTTTAATTTATCAGTTTCAATTCTGAGCTTTTCTATGTTGGTTGGAAGATTCTTCCTTAAGGGTTTGTTGATGTGTGACTGCTAGCTAGATCTGCCACTTCTAAACTATGAGGTGTCTCTCTTGTTGTCAAACTTGCCTCTCTTGCTACCAGACCTGTCCTCTTGCTGTCGGACCTGTCCTCTTGCAGCCAGATCTATTCCAGTGGGTGTCGTTACCCCTTTAGGGCCTCAAATCTATGTGTAAGTGTCGCGGGCCCCTTTCTGGGCTCTCTCCTTTGTTGTGTGGGATCCCTTTCAACTACCATGTGGAGTGCTAAATCCCTGTGGGGATTAGCAGCTTGTTGTTCAGTTTTTCTGAGTGAAGGCGTTTTTGTTTGTGAAGTGAAGGGTTTGCTTACCTGTCCACATCTCTTTCCTGTGCCTAATAATTGTTTATTGGAGGGTTTTTTGTTGGGGGTATTGTTGTTAAGTCTGAGGTTTTATTGTTGTTCTCTTTGAGGGTTTCCATCCATGGAAAAACTGTCCCATGGTCCTCTTTGATAGAGATCAAACCCTAGAGGTTGATCCATAAACCTAAACTAAGTCTGAGCATATTTACAGAGACCTACATCTACACTTGTGACAGGTACATCTATCATTGAATCGGTAAGTAAGCTAAAAGTTAATTTTTCATACTCACAAATTATTTTGCTTCCAGATCTGTTTATATGTCTTCTTCTTTATGTTGATCTAGTGAACAAATTTTTTTAAAGCATTTTGTTTTCAATTTTCCCTAATTCTAACAATATGTTGTACGCTCCTTCAATCCGACCTATGCCAATACGATACACAAACTTCTAATCACTGTTCTTTGGATCAATGTGTTTAAATAATAAGAATTATAGCGGTGTTCATCTACACGGACAACACACCAAACGAAGGGATCACAATATTTTTAGAATCTAGTAAACAAAAGAGTAAAATTGCAATAACTAATAAATTTCTATTTACAATCTCTTAATTTTTTTTCAATGTTCTAGATTAAAACAAAATTGTATATATGCTATTCCAAGTCATAATATAATGCATGTATTCATACCTCAATGTGTAGGATTGATGCAAATAACCGAAGTTATATATATATATATATATAGAGAGAGAGAGAGAGAGAGAGAGAGAGAGAGAGAGAGAGAGAGATTTGGATTTTTAAAATGGATGTAATTTGTATTCCAATCATTTAACAATTGATGCATTTGACAAGCATCCATATTTGATGACTTTAACCTCGGTGTTTGATAAAATTGGCTTTGTTGAAAGCATTGCTACATTTGACATCTCATCTTCCCACGTGCATAAGGATCATTGCAAAATAAAGAATTTTAAAATATAAAGGAAAAAAATGACTTCTATCTTCTATCATAGTGTTATAATAATAAAACTAATGAACTTACTAAATAATAAAGTTATTGATTGTTCTTAAATTTTCCACTACAAGTGTTAGATAGAGTAAAGTTTTGGGTTTTACTTTGTTGGTTTTATGTTCTTAATGCAAGTGTAACACATGCAACAAGTATGCAACACTGTAAGGATATTTAGAGTTTCAGATGTCCTAAAGAAATCATTTTACACCTTCGACCCCAAGTTCGTAAGCTCTTGCCATCTTGTTTTATGTTCCTGAAGAGGGTCCACTTTGGCATGCAAGGGTTTGACGTATCCTGGCTTCCTTCAATTAAGAGTGAGTCCTTTTTAATATAATACACAGTCTGCTCCAATATTACCTACACCCTGCACATACGAAGAAACCCTCATTAAATCATTGGATCAATCATCAAATGCAGATTCATTCAGAGCAAATCAAGTCATAAGAACAAACATTTGAAAGTTGAATTGCCATTGTATGGATTTATGGATTTCAAGAGGGTGTTTAAGATGATCAATAACAATAACGCATTAATATCGAAATGCAACTATACCTTGAGAAAATGCTTCAGGACTGGAGATACATCATTACTTGAAAGGCCCAAAGGTTTTATGGCCTTGAGAGCTCTCATGAATTTCTCATTCCCCATATTTTTCAGCTCAAATATGTCAAATTTTGTCAAGCTCTATGCAGAAACCGGTAAAATTCGAAGCAAAAAAATTCAGACACGTGTTGTTCTCTGTCGTCGGGACTATATGCATGAAGAACGCAACATAAGAGAAGAGATGATGAGACATCAAACCTGAAAGCCTGTCACGACTGTCAGCCAGGGTATGCAGGGGAATTAAATGATAGTGATCACGACCATTTGTGGATGAAACGGTTCGTAGAGGATGGCAAAGGAATTAAATGATACTTTAAATGGTATGGTGATGTTACCAAAGATTATACCGTTGATCATAGATCATAAGAGATCAAATGAATTATCCAATAACATTGCAAGAAAAAGGAATTAGAAATAATTTGAAAAATAAAGTTTGAAACACAAATGGTGAAATCGGTGAGAACTAATAGTTGGTCAACCCAAATCGGCAGGTATAATAATATCATATTGTTTAGGCAAAAAAGAAAATAAATATTGCAAAGATGAGAACAAATTCCCGTGAACTTCATATTGAAATTGGGTGTTGGATGAGCCCTAAAATACCTTTAGCATGAAATACTCTATAAAATCTACGAGACAAATAAAGTAGAGGATAGAAAACAATTTTTGTTGGAATGCTTGACTTACAAAGACATTAGATCTAATTTTCAAAACATTTGTAATGATACCAAACTTCATAACTTGTTAACCCATAAAAATCAAAGGGAACTCAGAAATTTCATTTCCAAGTTATTTGATCACAAAAACAACCCAATAAATCAAATTAATTAATTTATTTTTATAGGTCTAAAGGGATAATAATCATCCTCATCATCCATTTATCACAATCCTAGCCTTGAGTATGGGTATTGAGAATGCCCATAGTTGTGAATCTTTCAGAATGCAATACAAACTCCAGTTAACCTCATGAAATCCCTTCTAACCTTCAAAATTGGTCAAGAGAAAGAATCACATTGACTTGTCCAACCTCTAATGAGGATTTACGGAGGGTATCAAACAAGATGAATGATATACATGTGTGGCTACCAAAACCTTGGGCAATTCAGATGTAGGATGTCAACATCATGGGTTTAGTGATCCACTTCTCAATATTTTATTCCCTCTATAAATAACCATATCCCAACATCCTTTGGGAAATCTTGAAATGCAATGGAATGCACATAAATATAAACAATTAGTTACATCTAATACCACTCATGTCTTAGGAGATAATCTTAGGTGGTGGTGTTCACTCTTTTCTTATAGCTTACTAACAATTATCCAAGATCACATTCCTCCATAATGATAAGAAAAGAGTCATTTACAAAGTGACCATTGGCGAATTACCCTACTTTTGGCTCTAGAAGGGGAATACCTTTGACGAGACCTTAGCCAACTTTCTTAGCTATCATAGAACCAAGTGCCACCATAACATAGAGGGTATGTGCAAATGGAAACTCATATCTAATCAACTTGAAAAGCCCCATTTTGGGTGTGATCATACCCTCGACCAAGTAATTAATGCCCATAAATTTTTAGCTAACCATGTATTGTGTGATGTGGATAATTATCTATGATTTGTTTGAGTTTTTTTGTAAGGTTTTTTTTTTTAATGTTTATTTGAATTGATCTGTTAGGTATTTTTCTTCATGTTGGGATAGGTTTTCATAAAATAAAAATGTGATATGTTATGTTAAGTTTATTTTTTAATGCTGAATGGACTTGGTTACTCATAAGATTGGTAGAGTTTTTTGTTTTTAGGTTGGAGTTGTTTTAAGACCCAACATTTTGGGGGCATTTCAAACTCATATAAACCTTGCAACATGAGATTATAGCACTAGTGAACTCTAGGAAGGGTTATGGAGGGCAAGCCCACAAACCAAGAATTGAGAAGTTCTAATGGCTCGAAAAGAAGGTCAAGAAGGCTAATCCTAGTCGAATCAAGGATGTAGATTGTGAATTGGAAATGTTGTCAAAAGAGGGAATGATGGACACTCTAATTAGTGGAATCGAAGAAGAGAAAATATTGGGGTATGGAGGTGACCATCAAAAAGAACATGAATCCGTTAGAAAAATCCCCAAAAGCCCCAAAGAAAGAAAAATGAAAGTGTCTACAGCCTATTCAAAGATTTGCAGAAATACATCAGACCAACCTAAATAAGACATCATAAATACATTAGACCAACCTATCCAAATTACCTATCTTGATGGGACAGGAAGTGTAGTGCACCCTCTGTTCACCCTTAATACTCTACTCACTGGCAAGAGGAGAAATTAACCCATCGATAAAATGGATTACGTGCAAAGGTACTTTGTAGGTAATAGCCCTTGTGAGATCGACGAGCCAACAAACAACAAGCTTTATGAAACTAGAAGGATCTAGCTAATCAGTTTACAGATTCATATGGATACCTCAAATGAGAAACTTGGCTTTTGCAAAGTTAATGAACACCTGGCAAATGTGTGGAGAATTTGTACAACGGTATGACCTCCAACTGAAGGAACTCTTTGGTCACTAAAGCACAATATTCTGAAACTGGTATGGATCCTAAACTTCAATCACAAGTATGAGGAAACAGTCCAAGATCCTATTGAAAAGCCCTTCACATGACCATTGGAATGGACCCAACTATGTAGGACAAGGATGTTAGAAGGATCAATGGGTCCAGAAGAAGATTGATGAGGCTGAGTGGAATGTACTAAAGCAAGCAATTTGATGAAAATAATCGTAATCATACACAGAAGAAGAACCTAAAGAAGCTAAACAAGTTCAACTTCTACAGAACACGTAATACTGATAAACATTTTTTGAATGACTGTAAGTTCAAACCCAAGGATTAAAATCGATTTTTGCATCCTAAATGGCAACAATGACGAGAGTAGAATTTATATCGAGCAAAAGCTCAGGAAGGAAGCTCCACTATGGTGATGATGGTCGACGGAAAGAAACCCTGTAAATGTTTCTGATGCTGGCGCTGGGGGCACATTGCACATAATTGCATTTTTATCATTCTCGACCAAGCATGTATCTACCTCTGCGAGCTCCATACAAACGACTGTCCCGTATTCAAGAACCAACCATCGAAGACATGCCAGATGATTCAAGTGGCTCGTGAAGAACACCCAGAAGGCTTCATTGAAATCCATTCTCGACCATGGGGATATGGACAGGTAAGTTCCGACAAAGAAGCAGTACCGGGGAAGACAAGTAAGACTTTTGTTGAACAAAGGAGGACATTCGAGAGGGATTTGTAAAATGTTTGGCAATAGAACAACATACTAACGACTAAGGGCCGATAAGGGGAAGACAATTTCGTCGGAAATCAAACTCCAAGACTTGACTGATCAATTAAAACTCCAAGACTTGAATGATTAATTAAAGGTGTTGGCTCGTGATTGAAGTGTTTGAAGGCAATTTATGAATTCATTGGATGTTTGTTGTATGCTGATTATGATGGAGATTTAGGCTTTGAATCGATTTATGCATTCAGAAATACGATATAAGCACTGTGAAATTGTGATTTTGTCAGCAATTTTATTGTCAGATTTTGGTGGTAGTCGTCGAAAAAAGTAAAAAATGTAGAACGTTTAGACTATGCTAAATGCTTAAACTTGAGGATTCCCAACAACTACACCAATTAACAAGTTGTGATAGGAAAACATGGAAGAAACTTGTAGGCTAACAACATATTGAAGGTTTAGGTTGACCACTATGGGAGATCAACATTACCAAAAAAAGGGAAGAACATAGGTATCTCGAAATTGTCAACTGTTGGGATGACTAAAAAGTGGCAGAGGTTGCCACCCTGTTTTGAAGTTTGTTGTTTTCTCTTATAGTTATCATGATTCGAAGGGTATCCCAAAGGAATTTGAGGTACTACGAATTCAACTTCAAGTGGATTCTAAATTTGTACATGTTGAATTTTCACTATGCTAGGCTCAAGCATGAGGTTTATTTCATTTTATTCATGTACTTGAACCATAAACAAATACAGCGACACCATTCACAATTGTTGCAATAACCAAGATCACAAGAAGAAATACCATGCACAAGAACACAAGAAATATCCTGGGAAAACCCTTCTCAACAAGGGAGAAACACCTAGCAATCCTTTGCTATATTCTCAAGAGAAGATCCTCCAACCATGAAACCCCAATGCACACAAGAGGGTGCTCTACTACCTTGAAACTTGGGTGCACACTTCAGCCCCAAAAGTGTACTTGCTGAAATTTCGAAATGACAAGTGACTTGTGTGTTTCCTCAATGGGGAAATCACCTTTATTTATACTAGACTGGATAGACCAAAAGAGGTGTCTATTGGCACAACAGGGCCGACCTCAATAACTCAGAAAATAATTAATTATTACAATAAACATTAATTGTTTTTCACATATGGTGGAGACAACCTGTACCCTTTACATCATAATTAGGGTTATAGGTAAATCTTACTCTCAGACAATATATCAAGGGATCTCACACATCCACTAGTGCTCAACCACTAGGAGTGCGTCCACCTGTGCTCAGCCACAGGGATGCCCTACTCAACAGATCTCTATCTCACTAAGTCCATAGGAGAATCATCTGGAGTACCATCTCAAGCCTAACTCAACTGAGTCCAGAAGGCAAGAGACCACACGTCATAACAACTCAGTCCATAGTTTGACGCACACCCATCACATGGGCACCTTCACCCCACACAGGGGTACACATCGTTTCATCTCAATCTAGAGAGGAACGACAAACCCATCTCATGGGCATCCTCACCCCACACAGGGGTACACATCATCTCATCTCAGTCAAGAGAGGAACGACACACCCATCTCATGGGAACACCCAAAACATGGGATCTCTCACAGGTCGAATCACTCAGTCTGAGTCTTGGAGGATGTCTCACGAAGTTGTATTCATCAACAGTACAACAATATCCATACGGGATGAACCCAAATTATAAGGCTAAAGTACAAGAGGAGATCCAAAAGATGTTGGATGTTGATCGTTTACTTAGTAGAATAAAGTGTTTAGGTTTCACCGATTATGGTGGGAAAGAAAAAGAATAGGAAGCTAAGGATTCACATGGATTTTCTAAAACTAAATCGGGTAACCATCAAATAGCCTTTCCCTGCACCTTTTATCAAATAATCTTAGAAGCACATGTTGATATTCCTTCCTCAATGGATATTCAAGCTATAATCAAGCTTTTGATCTACAAGAAGGATTGGCTAGTAACAAATTCAAGCTATAATCAAGTTTTTGATCTGGAAGAAGGATTGCTTGGTAACAACATTGATGACGAAATGGGAGGCTTATGCCTAGTATTGGAAAATGCCATTTAAATTGTTCAATGCATTAGCATGTTTCTCCCAAACTATCATCAATATATATAAATATTTTATTGATAAGTAATTATAGGTCTCCATAGATGATTGGGCATTAATTGGATGCCTAAACAATCATATCTTCAACCTTCATATGATATTGAACAAATGTAAGAACACTAGCCCTATATCCCTTAGCCCTAAAAAGTGTCAATTATATAACCTTTCAATAATTTAACTTTTTGGACATGATATAATAGCAGAGGAGGGGATGATTTCTGACCCCAACAAGGTCAAATTTATTCACAATCGAAAACCTCTAATTAATCCATCAAAATTAAAGTCGTTTATTGGTCATACAAGATTATATCGAAAGTTCATCAAAGGATACACACAAATCATGTATCCAAAGGAAAAGCTACTGAAGAGGGAAACATCTTTCATCTGGGCCAATGAATACTAGTGAAGATATTAGATACTTGAGGATTAGAGTGTAAATTCACTTAAGATTCACCAACTAAAGCAAGCACTTCCATGTGCATGTGTATGCCTTGGGGATCATGATTGTTGTTGTCCTCACATAGTCAAGGAAAAAAGGCATTCATCATCTGATCGATTTTGAAAGCCGAAAGTTTCCCTTAGCAAAACACAAGTACAATAGTACCAAGAGTGAAACATTAGGTATGGTATATGCACTCCAAAAGTTTCAACAATATTTGTTAGCAAACAAGTTTAATTTTATGTCAATTGTCAAGCATTAAAGTACATAGTGAATAAAACATAATTATCGACTTAACGAGAACCGTGGCCTCAAAATGAGAACTATGGCCCAAAAATCCCATATTATTTGGTCAAAAAGACCAAAATCAACCCCCATTTCAAAAAGTGGCGCTACCGGTAGCACTTTTTTTTGTGGTTAAAATTGTGACTTGTTTGAAATCACAACCTTGACAACCAATGTCGTTGCGAAAAAATGAATATTGAATCAAAAATAAGAAACCATTTAAAACGTTAAATTAAATGATTTAAACAAATATTAGGGGGGAAGGAAAACAATTATTTATTAACCAATGGAAAAGAAATAAAACTAACTAATATCACTTGAAGAGAAACTTGTATATGTGGTCTCCAATCCTTCTCCATGGGAGGATCCTTTGTATCCTCCAATGGACTCTCTATGTTGAAACAATAATCTATCAACACTTATCCTTATGTAATGAAAACTTTCGAGGGGAAAATGGGTAGCATGAAGTTAAGAAAACCTGAGAAAGGT
>JASDQU010170267.1:10052-21195 GCA_032191745.1 Picea mariana | reverse complement strand
GTAAGGTTGACTAGGTCCACTATATTATTAAATAAGGCCCACTATGGTAGTTAGATATAATAAATGGGTAGTTAGATATAATAAATGTAAGAGGAATTCTTAGAAGGTTCTACTTCTAGAAGATTCCTCCTCTAGAATGTTCTTAGGTGATGGTAGCACTAAATAAAGGGGTTCAAGCAATGTAATGGGACAGGAAGATAATTATTGTATTTTGAGCAGTGGCTCAATAGGAGGAATCCCCCTCAAAGAGGCAAGTGAATAGGAGAGGATCCCTTCCATAATAGGATCCATTTTATGGTGTTTCCCTACCTCAAGGGTTTCTATAATAAGTGTGGTTTCTTCTATATTTTTCTGTGGATCTATTGTGTATTCAGTATTTGTGGTGATTATATTTGTAGATCTACTAAGGTGGGCCCCCCCACTACCTCTCTAGCTACCTAACAATATGTTAGCTCTATGATAAAGATTTTCCCTACTATAATACAAGGTTATAGCATCACATTTAGCATCGCATCATAGTGGAATTATTCTATGAAAAAATCAAGTCTATACGATGCAAAATGTGACACACATAGGGACATTGTCTTTTGCATCAGATATGCATCACTCTTTTTGACATGCGCTCCTCAAAGCATCATTTTAACGACATAAATTATGATGAAAAAACATATTTGCATCGACTTTGCATCAATAGTGTTTGAAAAACAACTTTTCATAGTCATGTTTACCTCTTTTTCTGTCAAAACTATGTTTTTGTGTCTCTTTACAGGCATTTAACGAGCTTTGTAAGTTTACCAATATAAGCTTTGTAAGTTTATGGTCAAACATTAATATGCATATCATAGAACAAATAAATTCCATGAAAATGTATATCGGATTCAGTTACATTATAACTTTCTCTCAAAAATGTAGGACAAATTATACCATGACTAACGTGCTCATATCTACTCTAAATAAGACCCCGAGAACTTTCTCCCTGCAGCACCGAATATAATTAATTCATATATAGGTGTATTTTATCTTTTCTAGTTATACTCTTTAGAAATAATGTAAGTTTTTTATCAAACTTTTTTGCAACATAAAATTGACTACATTAAGTAACAATTAAATTATAAATGCAACTCTTCATAAAATAAGTACATATTTTTCAATATTATATAATAATCATAAAGTATGCAATTACAACTCACCAAGGTCTTATTGTTATTGCTACCTTCATTGGTTGTAATTTTTTCATCTTTTCTTCTTTCAGGTTCCTCTCTTTCACTGTGTAGTGTCATCATTTGAGAAATCTCCTAGAAGCCATATAAGATCTATAGATCTATTACAATGATACACTAACAAGTTAAGTACATAAAATCCAGGTAATACAATATATCTATAATTTGACATGAACATTGAAAATATACATGCATAAGATCAACATATGTAGAGTCACAAAGGATAACCCTTTGATTCAAAGACATGCATAGACTAGCCCTCTAACACCCTAGCACACTCACCAACAAACATTTAACCGCTCTTTTAATTAGCCTAGTTTGTGTGAATTGTATTTTGGTATGAGGAACTCATACTGTGGAGGGTTTACATTGGGATACTAATTATGAGTGAGATGTTTTATGAGGGATAAGAGAAATGTAAAAATTGTGTACATTTCAGTGTATTTCAGGTTGTGTTAGTGTCTCATCTCAACTATATTTTATGAACACAACTTAAAATGAATTGGAATTTCTTATCCCTTGCCCCGGTTGACTAGGTAACATAGTTTGTGCATCCAGGGAAGGATGGGGAGAGAACTCACGAGGATAATGATTGAAAAAGTTCCTTAAAAATGGCATATCCATGATAAGGAGAGAATTCTAGAATTCTCTTCAATAGAAGTTTGAATATGAGATCAAATAAACCTTGAAGCTCGTTCGATTGTTCTTTCTTCTACCAATCAATTGGAGTTAATTATTGTTTAAATTTACACAAAAATACTAGCAAAAGTATTGGTACTTAAGTTTGGAAAATAGCAAAACTTTTGATATACAATAAGTATTGTTTTGTTATACATGGATTATGAACCTGTCTTATATAGGGGAAATTTGTTCAAACTTTAACCTTTGCTTCTTGTAAAAGTACACTACAATATCTATTCATTCATAATTTTTGGTTGTTTTTGGTGATGGATTTTTATCATAGGGAATTTCAAGTATGCATTCAATTTATATAAAGGGAATGTGATTAACCAAATATCATGTACTATGGTCAAAGTCTCTAATATATTGGGTAACTATTGATTTGGTATTTTTGAAATTTGACATATATACAAAATGGAAAATGTCATTTTCATGTATCTCCTTCTAATTAGGAGTATAGGCTTAGATATATTTAGGTATTTTAAACTTTAATTTAGAAAACATTACAAACTACCTCTACCCATGTTTTATGGTTGGTGCATTGAATTCAACATCTCTAGCTAGGAAGTAATTCATATTGGTATTTATAGTTGTGGAGAAAGTCACATAAGATGGAAATAGTGGATAAATTAGGGCTATGGAAAAATATGATCCTATCATGTGAAGTTGGACCTAGGACCTAGGAAAATAAAGCACTATTAGGATGAACACGTTAAATGTCACATCCTTTATCATTGCATCCCTTAAATTTATATGTGGCATCCCTTTATCACTTCCTTTCAATCTTGAGGATAAAATTAAGGGTGACAAGGAACTAAGGACACACTCCCTCATATAACTCTCTCTTGGGCTTATATACCCTTTTTTTTGACAACATATTCCATAAGTGTATATAAAAGGGTCATGGTTCTCCCATTATTTGAAATTGTCAATGTGGGTTTAAATGGCCATCAGACATCCTCATAAAAATAAAGCATAAACACCATAGTCAAATAGCATAGGTTAACATGCATTACATTTGTCACACTTGTTGTATAGGTTAATGGTGTTTCCTTCTCTCATCATTATACTTAAATTGTAAAGCCCAATACCAAAGGGAGAGTGAAAAGAGATAGATACAATATTATCCATGTCTCCCCTATGTCTTTACACTGTAAATTCAATACAACTATGGTTGGTTAAAATAGTTTGTAAAATAACAAAGGTATTGTACTACATTCTTTTGTTCTTAGATGTTATGTTTAATTTTGAATGTTGTTATCTCAAATGTTGTTATCTCAATTTTTTACTAGATTCATATTTTCAAATCATCTAGAAATTTTATGGGGATCATCATGCATAAGAAGTGGAGACAATTAGGAAGGGGACAAGAAGGATGGGGTCAAGAAAGAAGGCAGAAAAATAAGGAAGGTGGTGGTGGTCGGGATAAGAAGGATGGTGGTGGGTATAATAAGGATGGTGGAGAAAACAAGAAGAAGGGGATGATGATAATAAGGGTGGTTATGAATCCAAGATGATGGTGAATATAATAAGGGTGAACACAAGAAAAATGATGTC
Source organism: Picea mariana (assembly GCA_032191745.1). NCBI lineage: Eukaryota > Viridiplantae > Streptophyta > Pinopsida > Pinales > Pinaceae > Picea > Picea mariana. The sequence goes on along the minus strand of JASDQU010170267.1, from coordinate 17,737 downwards.
CATAAGATATGTCATTGAGTATGTTTTATCAATCCCATCGAAATAAAATAGGATGATAGGGAAGAATGCCTTAGCATGAATATAGGCTAGGTGGTATGTGACAACACTAGGTACTTAGTAGTAGCTTGAATGATGGTTTTTCATCTTTAGTGTAGTGTATTATTCTTAACTTTGAAGAGAAGAGATGAGTTTTCGGGAGCATTTATGCTTTCTTAAATAAATAAATATGTGTTTGCAACCTCTTGTTCTATATCATTCCCTTAACAGTTTCCTTATGATTTTTGACGTTAGGTTATGTCATTACATTAATTGTGACCTTATTATTCCTCACATTAGGTTCTACAAACTATACACTTGTCAATATTCAGTTGTAACTCCCTTGAAGAATGACATTGGAATTGTGTGCAAATATGACAAAAATTTCACAACGCGTAGTTTTTTTTATCAAATATAATATTGTGACACTAATACAATGTTAATTTGATGCTACATATTAATTATGTTGAAAAGGCGTACACCTATTGACAATGAGCGCAATTAATCACCTTTTAATCTAAAATTCTAATCTGATGGCTAACAATTAAAGATGTTGGCATATTCTTAGTCGTCCTCCCAAATCAATGAATGTGATTTCCTCTTCATAACTTCCTTGTATTTTTGGATGCATCTGTTAACATGTTTACCTTTTAACATTTACCTAATCATATTAAGAAATTACTGTAGCACTATATGATTGCCACGTTTAAATGATTAAACTTTGGATTTAGCACGCTGATTGTGCTGGCTATAGACGCTCATTTTCTGATTGTGCGTTTCATTTTTTGGCTGTGCATTTCATTTTTTGTCCGCACCTTTCAGCGTTCATCAGCCACGACGGTTTTGAGTGGCTGTGCTAGTTTAAATAAGATGATATTTTGATGAAATATTACTTAACCATAATTCAAATGACGCATAATAAATTTTAGCAATGTGGTGACAATGCAAAAATGGTGAAACTTAGATTCTAATTGATTCGGGAATGACATAAGACAAAAACAACAATTTTTCAATTTTCTAATATCATGGATTTAACACAAATGTGACGCAAAGTTGATGCAAATTCAATGAAAATTAACATTGTGAAATTTCAATGTGCGCTAGCAAAACATTTGAAAATAGGAAAATTAGTTGTAATGATGCAAAACAATGATGTTGCAACCTCATATTGTAGTAGTGTTTATTGAGTGGGAGCTTTGTGAGGCAATTCTTGTGTGTTAAGGAAAATGGCTAGAAAGTGATTATCTCTATCGTCAAAGGATATTAAATATTAAAAACAAAGTCAAACATTATTGGATGGGTTGTATGTTCAAGTAATTTAGAGTGGTTTCAAGAAAAAACTTGGAGCTTCACTAGCTTTTGTTATTGCTCTTTTCCATTTTTTAACTAATTACTTTTGTTAAGTTTGTCAAATTTAATATATGGTTTATTCAAAATCGAAAATTGTGTCATCTATGTCACTAAAATGTTCATTAAGTGCTTCGTTTGAGAATAAATCACTCACATACATTTTGATATTTATTAATTCATTTGTTGTAATTTCTTAATGTAGCGTAGAGGAGTTGGGGTGGAATTGATTATATGAAACAAATAGAGATAAAGAAAATTGATGTTTATAAGATATGGGAGAGACTTGAAGCTAATTGTATCATCATATTAAGCAACCTAGGTTATTGTAGATTTGGAAAAGTTCTAAATTGAAAGTACCTCATATATGTAATTTTCATATTGTAGCATTGTTTTTCTACACATGGGATTTTATAAAAATCCAATTTTCGGGTTATAATTTTTTTTAGATCAACTTGTTCATTTAAAAAAATCCAACATGTCCTAGAAGTAAACAAATGGATGCACTTATGTCCAAATAATTTTCCGTTGACATTCGCCATGACCCCTAGGGTTGTAAGGGCTTGAATCTTATTGACTTTATGCTCAATACTTTAGGTTAAGCTAATACTTGACCCAATAGTATAGATGAATTTTTGACAAGATAATCATTTAATATTATGGGCTTCTATATTCACTATGTTTGAGAATTTGGTGTCGATGTTTCGTACCTATGATATGCATTCCATCTTCGGGATAGAAAGATGAAGATAATCATTTGTCAGCAAAGGAAATTCAACATACAAGTATATAAATGATTACTCTTGAAATCATTTTTGTTTAAACATGTATTAAGAAATAAGGCTCTAAAAAAGGTAAGTGGACCCACAATTATGAAATAATAATGGCCTCCCCACGAAGCCTTGGCATTCTTCATGAAATTAAAATCAAGGGTGTTAATCCCAACTCAATCATTATGTTTAGTGTCATACCCCTATATGTTAATTTATTGTCACTAGAACACAAGCCTTTGACTTAGTGATCAAGAAGGATTTTACCTTAGTGGAAAGATGTCATTTCCCATATCGCCCTTTATAAGAGAAAAGATCATTTCTAAGTTCCATAGGTAGGATGGGATTCATAATGACCAATTTGAAGAAATGCAATGGGTTAAATAGAAATTCAATAACCATATTGAGGATTAGTACAAAAAAACCTCAAATTTATGTTAGGGAACATGTAATTTTAGGAACATATATGGAAAAATGCACAAGGATACATGATCATAAAAAATGATAAACTCGCAATGACATAGGTATATGTGGAAAAAACCTCGAAAGGGAAAGATTATTGAAGCAAACAGGCAACATACATTACTTATTTCTCTATCAACTCTCTTCTCATACAATGAGGACGTAGGTACTTTATTTGTAGAGAAAATACTTACATGTAATTCGCTCATTTATATCTAATTCAATAAGCCAATAACTAACATATTATCCAAATTAAGCATACACAAACTTGGTATCTATCCACGCAGTGAAAAATTACAAATTCATTTATTGTGCATAGTTAATTTATTACATGTGCACAAACAATTACATAATGTGCACATAATTATTCATCAACATCGCCATGTAAGATTGAATTGGAGTTAAGAGGAAGAAAGGAGCATTTACATGCTATCCCTTTGTAAAGACAAGTTCCTTCACCCCTAGAAAGGATCAAAGATGAAGGAACTTGGATTTAGTGAGTGACTTAGTGAAAATATTTGCAGCCTAATCTTCTAAACAACAAAGTTGCAAGTCAAGGACTTGATCATGAAGGAGCTACCATATGTAATGCATATTGACCTCAATGTGTTTGGTATATTAGTGCTCAACTAGGTTGCGTGCAATATGGATGGCACCCTAACTATCACATAAAAGAAAAATAGGTTAATTATAAGAAAAAACAAGATCTATGAGAAATTTTTGAATCCAAAAAAATTATTGATTGACATTAATAACACCTTAGTGCTCTACCTCTGTGTAATAAAGAAAGATTGCATGCTATATTTTGTTGTACCAAGTGACATGACCCAAAATAAGGTTGAAAGTGTAACCAAATGTAGACTTCTAATGATCAACATCATTCACCCAATCTAAGTCTATAAATCCCATTGAGGAAGAGGAGCCTCCTTTAGTATACTCAATGCTAAACTAATAAGTACACATAATGTAGTAAAGAATATGTGTCACTACCTTCAAATGACTCTAATGAGGGTCTTGTTATCCCCCCATGCCCATGGGTAACTAGGGGAGATTATGTCATGTGGACCACAATGGAGAACATGATCCCGACCATTATGATGATCAACATGTCCACACATGGCATCCCAACATCCCCCCTCATTCACCTTTACAACTACAAGTCAACCAAAGCTCATCACATCCAAGCAACCCGGAGTATCGGAGATGGTAAGCCATTGTCACCATGAGGTATGTGTTAAGCCCCTGATAAAGCCCCATGTTATGTATAAAACCCATTATTATGCCCTAGATATTGAATTATTACATTTCTAGTAGATCGGCTAGAACCCTTCATTGCACCCTTTCATCATAATTGTACCCCTTTGTCTCCTATATATATATATATATATATATATATATATATATATATATATATATATATATATATATATATATATATATATATATATATATATATCAAGGAGATCTAGTATTAGGATCATCTTATCTGATCTATTATTGTATTCTGAAGTGGAGATATTGTAAAAGGAGATTTCCCCCCTCGAAATGGATTGTAATTATTGATTTTTAATCATTGTTAAGGTGTTGGACCATAACATTTGGTATCAGAGCTCATTAATCCTAGGGTTTTTCTTCTCCAAGAAAGTCATCTCATCATTTTCGCTATAAAAATTTTCTAAGACAATTTAGACCATGAAACTTGGAGGTTATTCAAAGAACATATCAAGGTATTTGTGGTAAAAATTTCACCTTCCAGGTCGTCATCATTTCAGAGATACAACTATGGAAAATAAGGTATATGACTAGTCCTATTAACTAGTCTCAAACAGGTGTTCTAAGTAAAATAGTAATATTTTCTTCATAGACGATCCAACTTGAGTGGGACCAGTCACATTGGAAAGAGGAAAATATGTGGTATTTCTGGTACAAGTTTAATATTTGAATATCAAATAATTTTCGTGGGGAACGTTGTAAAATTTTTCTCTCCTGGACAGGACAAAACTCAACAAGGTGTGGGGAAGTTACTCTAACTTTCACTTGGCACGTCCAATTTTGATCAGACTTGTGGAATTGAAGAGAATACATTTAATAGTACTACAGGTCAAAATTTTAAACTCGGAAGGGCCGAAATTTCATAAATACATTAGAAGGAAGGTCGGCCAAGAGGACAGACTCCAAATGAAGGGCTAAAAGGGTACGTAACTTACAATTGGAAGATCTATTTTTTGTGATTCAAAATTTGTAATAAATAGGGGGAAAAGGAGAATTATTGTTTTCTTACATTGCTCCAAAGGATCCTCTAAAATTTACTTCACCAACTAAACCTCCAGAAATCTCAACCATGACTCAAGATGAAATCGATGAGATTTATCGTGATATGGAAAAGAGGATCACTAAAATGGAAAACAATATGGATAAGAAGATGAATGAGATGAAAAGAAATATGGAAGAAATGGAAAATAAGATGGAATAAAATAAGAATGACATGAAAAAGAAGATGGATGAAAATAAGGAAGAAATACAAAATTCTATGAAGGAATTGCAAAATTCCAAGAACCTGTGAAAATAAAGGTAGTAACCAACAATAAGCAATTCTCAAGTGGATTTAACTCTAATAGTGGAGTTATTATGGTGGGGGTCCTAAATTCAACCTTCCCAAGATTGAGTTAAAGAAGTTCGATGCAACAAAGGTCTTTACCTGGGTAAACCAAATAGAGAAATATTTTGAACTACATAATATTATGGATGATAAGAAAAGGATTCACGTAGCAACTTTAAACTTTGAGATAAAACCATATCAATGGTACCAATGGATAGTAAAAAGGCAACCCCATTTTTATCATTATACTTGGGATTTATTTACAAGGGACTTAGAAGCACAATATGGGAAAGTTTGGGAACATGAATACTTCAGTAAATTGACAAGAATCAAGAATTTATGGGATATTGAAGATTATAATTCAAAATTTCAGGTATTGGCCATAAGGGTGGATGACATAAGTGATGAACAATTGTTGCAAGCTTACATGGGTGGATTAAAAGAGGACATTAAACATGAGATTTTCTTAAGATACCCTAAAAATGTTATGGAAGCTATGCAATTTTATCATCATATAATGATCTAGGAGGATCTCAATGGCCACCCACTTATTCCAACTGGTTCAAAACAATTTTTTGGCAGCTTACTATTTTTAGCAGTTTTTCGAGTCCCAAACTTTCGGGGCCATTTTGAGGGCCTAAACGACGTTTTTTTTAGATCAGGCACCTCAATGATAACAAAAGGATCTAATTGATCCCCCTAAATGAATCTCCTCGTCAATACCTTTCCAATGAGCTATCGTGCGCCCTAAACGGAGATCGTATGAAACATTTACAACCCCGGGAAGTTGATGTACTAATTTACCCCAACGGGGCCCACATGAATTTTGGCGCTTCATCTCCTAGGGTTAGGTTTTTGGATGTCTAGGGTCTTGGCATTCATGTTTATTGTAAAAATTCCTTCATAGCCTCATTATACTCATCTTCTTACGAATGAGCATAGCCATCACATCTCTTCTCAGAGATAAGTTGCCACCATTCTAGCAAGTTTGTTTTCAGTCTGCATTTTACAGTTTTCAACATATTTATTATTTAATAGAAGTCAAGTTTTGTTGTATCTCAGTTATTGTTCACTTTGTCTCTGTGTTAATATTATAAATCTATGTTTTCATTTCATTCTGCTCATAAATTTGGATCAGTGGTATCAGAGCGGTCTGCTCCTTGTCATTTTTTAGTGCATGTCCCCGACGTGGTCAGGGTATAGAGAGTTGGGTCTCGAGCTTGTTTCTCTTTAGTAAAAATGCTCTCGTATGCCCAAGAAACCGTCCATGGTGGGAGAAAATAAAGACGATGAGATATGAGATCCTTTCAAAATGTTGCTCGAGGAATCCCTTGAGCGACAGAGGAATGAGATTATGGACAACTTTACGCAAATCCTTYGACGGTTTCCTACAAGCGATGCCTCCACCTCAGGCGGAGGTGTCGCCCCCTTCAAGGTATAGATCAATTTTGATATTCCTATATTTGAAGGTCAAATAAATGTGGATGTCATAGATAAATGGTTAAACCTTCTAGAAGGGTATTTTTCTATCCACAGCTTTTCCAATAGAGAAAATATTACATTTGCGCCCCTCAAGGTCGTCCCCAAAAGGAAATAGAGGGATCCACATTATTTGCAGTTGCATCCACTTGGGGTTCCTTCAGGGATGTTATTAAGGAACAATACTACCCTGTTGGAAGTTATGACAACTTGTATACAATATGGACCACACTGTGGCAGGAAAGAGACCAAACAATGCCAAAGTTCACCAATGTCTTCCATACCTTGAGCACCAAGATGGGTATCAAATATTTTGAGCGAAATCTGGAGCTCAAGTACCTTGGCGTTCTGCATAGATACATCTAGATAGAAATGGAGTTTTTGGACATCTCATCCTTGGGCGCGACTTATCAATATGTCATAAAAATCGAGCAGAAGCTTAAACAAAAGACGCGGCAGTTTGGGTTTGGGAACCCCTCACAGCAGAAGAAAGGCAAGGGCAACCCCAACTCGTGGAACAAAGGACAGGGAAAAGATGGGAAACCTCAGGATAACCAATCCAAGTTGCAAGCAAAGAAGGACAATGGGAAGACAAAGAAAGATATCGGGAAGTGGTGTGACTTCCATAAGATCCCCTAACATAACATTGCTAATTGTCACTCAAAGAAGTTATTGGTGGCTGAGGTGAAATCCTGTGAATTATATGTGGGTTACGAATCTGAGTCAGAACCAAAAAAGGGGAGACCCATCATTGACATGGAACCTAGTGCCACCGTTGTTACCACCAAGATCCATCCCAGTGAACCTGATGAGCCAGAGGAAGGCGAGCACCTCTTTCATTCATAGATGTGGGTGAAAGGCACTCTATTGCACTTCATCATTGATAGAATTATCCAGAAGAACCTCAGCTCAGTAGAGGTCATCAAGCGGCTAGCCCTACTGACAGCGTCGCACCTGCAGCCATACACCATTGGATGGCTCCATCAAGGAAG
>JASDQU010170266.1:21509-32969 GCA_032191745.1 Picea mariana | reverse complement strand
AGGAGCTGGAGCTGGTGTGTGGATTAACCCTCCCAAGGTGGGTACAAAACTCTATTCTTACAATCTCACTTTCAATTGTACCAATAATATGGCCGAATATGAGGCACTGATCTTGGGATTGAAGACTTTAAAATAATTGGGTGCTAGAAGGATAGTTGTACATGGGGATTCCAAGTTTGCCATTAACCAAGTAAAGGGTATATATCAGTCCAAGCATCCTAGATTGAGAGAATATAGGAATTTAGTGCTTTATATTCTTGAATATTTTTCAGAATACAATTTGTCAGTGATTCCTAGCGGGAAAAATCAAATTGCTGATGCTTTGGCTACTTCAGCATCGATTTTGAAAATTCCAATTTTTCCTAATAAAAAGTATGAAATTGAAGTCAAACATGGGCCAGTAGTACCTGATAACATTAAATATTGGCAAGTGTTTGAAGATGACAAACAGGTAGAAATATTCCTTCAAATGAGTCATGAATTTGCTAATGTAAATATCGACGATGAGTGATGTTGTGAAGTGAATGAAGACGCAGTTGTGTTCAACAATAATGACCTTTTTCAGAATCAAATCGCTGGAAGAGATATAGTGCAGCTAAAAAGTAACATTATTCCTAAAGGCTTGGTCCCATTGGAAAAGATTTTTCACAACAATGATGTTGCCAAAAATCCTAAAATCACTGCAAATGATGAGGATATAGAAGATTGCAACATTGGGACTCAAGAAGACCCCAAGATCATCAAACTGTTGAAAATGCTCAGTTCATAAATCACACAGAGGTATATCAGGATTATGAAAGACTTCCCTGATGTCTTTGCACGGAGTTATGAAGATTTGAAGGTCTATGATACTAAGGTAATTCAACATGTAATTCCCATCAAGGAAGATCATAAAACTTTCAAGAAAAAGTTGAGAATAATCAACCCTCTGTTGTTGTCATTGATTGAAAAGGAGGTATGGAAACTGTTTGATGCCAAGATTATTGTGTCCTTAAGATTTTCCAAGTGGGTGGCTAACCTTGTGCCTATCAGGAAGAAAAGTGGTGAGATAAGATTATGTGTATATTTTTGGAATCTAAACAGGGTGTCTCTCAAAGACAATTATCCACTTCCTAAGATGGATTACATTCTGTAGAAGGTGGTGGGGTCTTAGAAGATGTCAATGCTTGACGGTTTTTTTGGATTGTTACGAGGAAAATATCTTTATGGCTAGGGTAAACCACAATAGACGAAAATGACTGCAGAAATAAAATCTCTTCTCAAGTATGCTATGAAAACAAATATGCTAGCAAGACAAGATAAACGACCTACCTCATTTAGATGTTCGATAAATTCCAGCATTGAGCACTTAACCGAAAGAAATATACCTGCAACTAGTCCTCAACAACCAAGCAAAGCAAGCATATGGTGATATTATATGATGTTAGCACATTCAATAGCATAATCCATTAATAAATATGACAAATACGCCCATGGAGTAATAATTCAAATATTTGCAAGATATCAATTGGACGGGAAAATAGTATTTCTATTAATATATGATCAGAAAAAGTGAAATGTTACAGACTTCCGTGTCGGCACGGTTCAGAACCAAGAAACTAAGTTCCTTCCAGCTGGGCCTCCACCACTTCAATCCTCCACCAAAGTCAAGCTCATAAAAGAGAAACAATGAGGTTCTCAATAAATAAGGGAAGAGCTTGGGGGCTGAATACTGTGTTCAGACTTAAAGGAAAAAGGAATGAAGATTCAATATGAAGTAAATAATTTCTCCAGAGTAACTTTTCTCTCAAAGTTGAATTCTTTCTCTTCTTTCCATAGCTCGAAATTGACCCATTTGTAGCCTTCAAAATGGAACTGAAGGGCTGAGTCAGAATGTTTCCAGTATATGGAAGGCCAAGGATCATAGATATCCTATCGTGACATGGAAACCCAACATTAATTTTCATTTTCTGGAACAAATCCCGATGTACGTGGGTTGTAGTGGTGCAACCTACGTATACGCATGTTGTAAAGTAGGCAAGATGTGTACATGTGGAAAAATATGTATTTTTAGCTCTGGATTTTACAAACAGGGATGATAAGTCTTCATAGGAAAATGGAAAAAAGGCCTTCTGTGCAAGATTGCATAGGGTGAGGAAAATATTTCTATAACATGGATACAACTAGATTATGGTGCATCTAGATGACCATGAGAAGACAATATTTACAACACCTTGGGGCACTTTCATGTATGCGAAAATGTCTTTTGGGCTTATGAATGCTAAAGAGACTTTCCAAAGGGCCATGGACATAGCCTTTGCCGATGAAAAGGATAAGTTTATTGTGATTTACTTGGATGATATCACTGTATTTTTAGATTCCGATGATCAACATCTTGAACATCTAAGAAAGGTTTTCCAGAAATGTAGAAAGTTTGGCATCTTGTTAAATCCAAAAAAATCAAACTTTGGAATGCAAGAAGGAAAATTTCTTGGACACATCATTTCAAAAGAAGGCATAAAATTATTCCCCAATAGAGTGGAATCAATTCTGAAGATCGACACTCCCAGGAGAAAGAAAGCAGTAAAATCTTTCTTAGGAAAAGTAAAATTTTTGAGGTGGTCCATTCCCAACATAGTTGAGATCATAAAGCATATCAGAAATATGCTCAGGAAAGGTAATGAAATAAAATGGACTCCTAAATATAGGAATTCATTTGAAGACATTAAAGTGGCGTTAACCAAATTTCTAGTGTTAGCCAACCCGAATTTTACAAAAGATTTTATCTTGTTTTCCTTTGCCTCAGAACACACCGTTGCTGGTGTTTTGTTGCAAAAAGATGATCATAAATTTGAGAAACCCATAGATTATTATAGCAAGACATTGAGAGACTCCCCACTAAGGTATGAAATCATGGAAAAATAAGCATATGCCTTGGTGAAGGCCCTTAAATAATTCATAACTTGTATTTTACATTCCCATGTCATTGCTTACGTGCCTAGCAATTTTGTAAAGGATATTTTGACTCAGCTTGATACTGAAGGGAGAAGGGGAAAATGGATAGAAGTAATATTGGAGTATGACCTCGAAATCAAGCCTACAAAGCTGATTAAGGGCCAAAGGCTTGCAAAATTAATGGCGCCAAATTGTGATGTTTTGGGAATCAATTTTATTGTTGATTTGTCAGAAAATTCACAAGAAGGAGTCCCGCGGATATCCTAGAAGTACCTTGATTYCCCTTGGTATGCTAATGTTATTTACGTATTAAGAAACTTACAAGCTCCTCCCGGATTGAGAAAAACCAAAGCCATATTTTTGAAGTTGAAAGCAACAAAGTTTTTCATTATGGACAATTCTCTGTATTGGAAAGATCCAAGCGAGATCTTACTAAATTGTTTGTTGGAGGAAGAAATGAAAAAGGATATTAAAGAGTTTCACAAAGGTGACTGTGGGGGGAATCATTATTGGAAGACCACTGTGCACAAAATACTGAGGGAAGGGTTCTATTGGCCTAGTATTTTTTCTGATGTATACAAGGAAGTTTCCAGCTACYGTGAATGCCAGATCTTCAATGGGAAAATAAAGCCGCAACCCCTACCTTTAAAGCCTATCTCTGTTGAAGCACCATTTATGCAAAGGGGCCTTGATTTTATAGGAGWTATTCATCTGCCATCCTAAGCTCAGCATAGGTGGATACTGAMAACCACAGACTACACCAAATGGATTGAAGCGGTCCCCACAAGGAAAGCTATTGATACTATCATCATTCAATTTTTGGAGAGTAAYATCTTGTCTAGATTTGGTTGTCCAGTCAAGATCATCACTAAAAATGCAACGACATTCAAATATAAGGAGATGGAGAAATTTTGTAGTGATTATAACATAACTCTGGGCCATTCCGCAACTTATTACCCATAGGGTAATGGGTTGGCTGAATCATCTAACAAAATCTTGACCAGGATTACTAAGAAGCTTCTGTAGGAAAACAAGAAAGATTGGCAAAAAAATCTCATCTATGCGTTATGGGTTGACAGAATCACCACTAAAAAGTCTATCTCCACATCACCTTTTCAGATTGTATATGGTACAAAGGCAATTTTTCCTACCTCATTAGGATTGCCAGTGAGGAGATTGCTGCAAGAGAAATAAGCTGAACCAAACAATGCTCTAAGGAGAATAAACCAATTGGTCCATGCGCATAAAATGAGAGAATAGGTCTTCAGTAAATCACAACTGTGCCAAGATAAGATGAAAAGAATTTTCGACAGACACACCAAAGAATATGATTTCAAGGTGAATGATTTGGTACTAAAGTGGGACGCAAGAAATGAAGATAGAGGGAGGCATGGGAAGTTTGATCATGTTTGGATGGGCCCATTCAAGATTGTTGCATACCATGGGAACAATGTCTATTTGCTACAAGAGCTTAATGAAGATCTTATTGGTGGGCGACCTATGAATGGCAGGTTTCTCAAACATTATCTTGTTTAGAATTTGTTTTCAGTCTCTTTATGTCATTGTAAATAACCATTTTTATTTTCATATAAAGCATTTCGAATCAGTAGTTAACAGAGATTGAAGTTTGAAGTGAAGGCCCTAAGTTTATGATGAATTTAGTCATAGTTGTGTCAAGAGGGTCTGGAAACGAGTTTGTTTTTTTTATTTTAGAGTCTTTCAGTAAAACAAAGCGCAATGGTCAGGCACTTGGTCTATTGTTCTTTGCTACATCACTAGGAGGATAGCATCCCCATTGGAGCTAGTTGTTAGCATCGTGATTTTTGCAGTTAGAGTTAGTCCTAGATGAGTCATAGTTTGTGCATCAAAGTTTGTAAGGTCAGTGGCCAAATAAATAATGGTTCGGAATCATCGAGTAACATTTTTGGTCATAAGTTGGTTAAAGGGGTGTAAGGTTCGCCATGTTTAAATCATAAGGGTCCATTTCCCTAAGTCTCGAGTCATGTCAAACAAGTGGGAATTACGTACCAAAAATCAAGTCAAGTGGTTAGGATAAAGGTCATGTCGAAATATATGATGAGCATCATTCCCTAATCGTGAAGTTAGAAAATTAAACAATCATGGCACTCCTATCATTTGTACTTTGAACACTTCAAAAGTGTACCCATTGCACGAGTCTACTACACAAATATTCAACCTGCTTTCTAACTTCTTGCCTCCATGGATTTACTTTCCTTTTCCATGATTTCTTTCTGTAACCGTTCAAGCATAAATACTAGTCACCCTTCATGCCTCTCTTTCACTTTCAGAGTTTGTGCGTTATCCGTAGTTTTTTCAACAAACTCTGGAGCCCTTCGATGCGTAAAAGTTATTTGTTGCCAGTCATTACATAAGCTTGATGTGTTGATTTTGTTGTGTCTCCTTCATTGTTTTCAACCATTTCCTAAAGTATTTCGGAGCTCACTGCAAACTAGATTTTTGAACGAATTGTTTCTTCTCACAGTCAGCCTTCTTCCTTCTGAATTTCCTCCTGCCGTGCCGACTTTTCCCACTACGCCGATTTTCCTTCTTACTTTCTTGCCGTGCCAAGTTTTCCACTACTCTGAAATCTTCCGTCACAATTCCCTACCGTGTCAAGTATCCCATTGTTGTTTTCTACCGCTCCGAGTTTCCCCACTGCACCAATTTTTCATCTTGCTTTACTATCGCGCTAGGAATTTATGTGGCTGATTTTATTTGCCACACAAAGATTTATGTATTGCATTTTCTTGCAGTCTCTATGAAGTTGGTCATTCTTATTTTTCGCATAGAGAGGGTATCACAATTCATTACTGTGCACGTGAAATTAATATATACCACCATCATGGCAATTTCCCAAAGTATAAGAAAGAAGGCGAGAAGTGGCAGAGCCGTGAAGTTTGAACCTCAAGATATGGAATTAATAAATGAAGACCCAACAATCAGAGCATCTTTTGAACAAGCCAGATGTATGCATTTCTGTGAAAGGATCCAAGGATATAATGCGAAACTGGATGAGTAGTGCTCCCTCAATTTTACTAGGGTCAGCACGACAATTGCAGGAATCACTTTCCGCGTGATGGAGGAAACGTTGTCAGCTGCGATTGAGATCCCTCTGCGTGGAGAAAAATGGTTTAAAGGCATGCCTTTAGACATTTCATGTTATAAGGACTTCATCAAGCCCAAATGTCTAAATCATAAAATTGGAGCCGACATTCCAAGCCAGTATCTCCTAGAGCCTTTCGAGAAACTTCTAAAGATAATCATAAGATATTTCACCTGTGAAGGAAGGTTCGACAGGGTGTATTCATATCACATCGGGTTACTGATGCACTTTACAGGGAAAAATACCTTGAATTTACCTTTCTTATTGTGTCGAACCTTGGAAAATATGGCGGACAACGTCCAGGCCAAGGCTGGTCAACCAGGAAACAATTTATTCCATTTTTCATTAATAAAGATGTTAGTGGTTGAAGAATTGAGACAGTTGAACAAGGACTGGGATTCTTTTCTGATTTGGGATAACATTCCCAGAGACCCCAAAGGAGACATTCCTCTATCTGTAGAGGAATCATCACTTCATAGTGCAGAGGCGAGAAAGGAAGATGTTACGAGAAAAAGAAAAGGAAAAGAATTAGAAGATTCATCGTCTCATCAGCCAACATCCCAGAAGAAAGGCAGGTCAAGGTTGACTAATAAAACTGAGGAGATCCAAGCTCCCAATAAACTACACACCAATTATACTGCCAAGAGATTTCCCATGCACACCATTCAACTAGATCTCATTGAAGGTGCAAGCAAGGGAATTGATGAAAGGCATAGGGGGTTAGATGAGGAAAATGGAAATGTTCAAGAGTTTTCGTAGAAACTAAAAAAATATCAACACGCTATTGCCCAAGTTTATCAAGAAAGCAGAGAGTTGAGAAGACAACTAGCAGAAAGGACCATTGAAACACCATCATCACAGAGTCGAGTAGGTCAATTACCCCCTATCTTTCCCACAACGAGAGAAAGGAATGTAAATTGGCTTTAAAAAAATCTCAAAGAGGCACAAGATGTAAGTATCGAGCTTAGGGAGGAACAGAGGGTGTCAGAGGAAAAAATCATAGAGCATTTCAAAGAGTGTAGACCAGCCATTGATAACGCCTGTGCATCTCGCGCTAGTGCTCAATCAAAACTGAAAAGAAACACAATTTTGTTGAGACAGGTGAAGAGTTTGAGCAAACGGAACTAGTCTTTAAGAAAAACAATAAGAGATTTGAAGTTGTAGGAAAAGCCAGAGGCATGAGTAAGAGAGCCCCATTTATTTTCTTTTTGGGTCGTGGCATGGAATCTTTCTTTGTACCTATCCTGCTTTCTTATGTTAACAAGAATTCTGATGCAACACCTGCACAATGAATATTTGTTGTGCAAACGTTGTAAGCTCACCTAATGAGAAAGCAAGTATTAATGAAACACATGCTAGTTTTGAAAAATATGCATGGTCCCCAACCATTGCTGCCACTTGGAGTCGCACGAGTGACCATGAATGGAAATCTGTGACTCAAAATCACCATGCACATGCTATAGCTAGTGATCATGCAACAAAAACCAGAGTCCGTTATACAAAGGTGACAGAGTTTCCAACAGTACGCATGATTACTCGGGCACCCCTTGAAAGAGAACATTGATTTATCACAATGAGATGGCCCAATATTACTCATGACCAAATGATTGAAACGAATATGTCGGTTATGTTATGATTGGGCGCAGTCAGGTTTCTATTCTTAGTAAATTTTGTTGAAAAGGTTGTCCAGGGTTAAAGTAACTGAATCCAGTATTATAGTGGTGATTAGTTTGGACATAGTAGCCCAAGAGGGCGCTAGTTTTTGTTGATTAATTAGGTTGGTTGTTATTGATGTCAACCCTTGAAGAAAGTTTAGTAGCACAATGGTTTGGGTAATGGACCTGTTATCTCACAGTTTGTAGCTAGGAGCAAAGGCTATAAAGTAGAAGGCCAAACTAGCGTAACAGGGACCTACCCCACCCAATGTCACCACAATGGGGAGGTCCTTTCTATTTAGGGAGGCTAGGCCCAAGGGAGACGTCCCTGGCAACCTGGGGTTTGAAAGGGAAAGGCTCGAAGGATTAAGGCTAGTTTCTCTTTTCACAAATTATCACCCAAAGAGATAGTCCAATAAAGTATAACCAAGGAGAAGGCACCTTCTTTCGAGACAAGACAACAATAAAACTAGTATGTGCAATAATGGTTAATATTTCATAAATCAGTGACTATCTAAGTTCAATATATGAGCAAATACAGTAGTAAATATTGACGAATTCAATGTTTTCTATAATGACAATGGCAATATAATGTTACTTGTCAATAAATACTGAAACAAAATAACATCCAATGAATATAATCACTCCTTGAATCAAATCAATGCATTAAACATCATTCAGTTGCTCACACATAAAAAATGTTGCGTCAAGATGAAATATCCTAGGGGTGACGTCAGCTTTAGGGTTAGTTGTTAGTTAGGGTTTTAAATTTATAAGTTTTTGAGAGTTTGTTTAGTCACTATCACTTCAGTGCTAGAGGCTAAGGATCAGTGCCTAAGGGTTAATGGAGTCAACAAGTGATGGACGCAAGAGTTGAAGGGTAGAAGTTTTCTAAGGACTAGAGGGTAGGTTTTCAAGGTGCTGCTCAAGCAGGGCCTTAAAAGTAGAAACCCTAAGGGAGAAAGGTTCACCTGGTGTTGCAAAGGCAAGGCCTTGTGCTCTCTCCTCTTTCCCGGCAAACGGCTAGTACAATAAGGAAAATTTAACCAAGATAAGAGGTTTTGATGAGAGAGACGTTGCAAAATCAAGGTCTATTAACAAACCCTAGAATGGTACGGCCCTAGTGTAGTAAGTCTAGGCTAAGGACGTCTCACTCTTCTTGGCTTCAAAAGGGTACGACTAACATAAGAAATGAAGAAAACAAGTGTAGCTAAGGCTAGGCTCTATTTTCTTATTCAATGATTTAAGGTCTTTTTGTCAGGGGACATGAGACAACAACCTACTTGTGTGGTTGTCCCCTAGGGCTTTGATTCAACAAAATATAAGTAATATGCAAGAGATTTAAACTACAACCATTAAAAAAGAAGTTTTGCAGAAAAAACACTTACAATTCATGAAGAAATATCCAAGCAAACCCTAGTTGTAACACCTTCCTTCCAAAGAAACACCATAAATGCCAAGAAAACTCTTCCTTCAAAAGATGCACATCACTAATCCAGCCAAAAACCCCAATAGGGCGCTAAAAATCAGACCTCACTTGTGTGAGTGAAGTGTGTTTTTTTAAAACGAGGGAAAACATCCTCAATTTATATCATCCAATGACCCTTAATTAAAAATTAGGTCATTAAAACAGCTGACAAGGTTGACTACTAAAAATCATACTGTTTTACATTTAACTGCTAAATAAAACCCTAAATGAGCAGTAAGCAGGACGTCTAGCCCCTCTGAGGGAGACGTTGGCCCTTTTTAGGGAAAATCTCAGCACTAGAAGACAAATGTTGGCCCTCTCCGGGCCTCCAAACTCTGCCACACGTGCCAAATCACCCTGTAAAGCTGCCACATGCTGGAGGTGACGTCAAGGATCTCTGGAGGTGACGTCAAGGATCTCTGGAGGATGTCCTAGTCAATAGAGAGACACGTTCCACCTACAGTGGGTCAACCCCCTAGGGTTGGGCTCAGCCAAGGCATCCAGGATGAAAACGTCCTTCTTCTTCTTCGTACAAATGCTTGATCAATCATTGTCCTGTCTCTACCCCTGATGAGGTCCCAACAACCATCTGATGGGCTCTTCAGCCCCATGGAGGTCCGAACTGATCATCTCCCCATGTGTATTGGTCCACCTGGTACTTGTCTGTCGGGTATGGTCCTGCACATCAAAAACTTCGCCCTCCATGGGCTCATTAGTCCTCGGGATCATAGCAATGTCAATCATATTTAACCATTAATTTTATCAAATGCATGCATAAGACCCCTAGCATATCATCTAGTAGCTCAAAGACATTACACTGACCTACTATACAAAACTGAAGAAAAAGACAAGGTAACCTATTAGGTCAGCATCCATAAGCAAAGGAAAGTTCCCAATGGATATCATCCAAGCCATGTAATACGAGGTGGTGTGGTCTAAGGATGCCCAGACATAGTGAAAACCAGGGGTGGGTATTATCTGTGGGTGCCTTTGTAGGAGGCGAGTTGTACCTGTCATGGATGCAATTATTTCCAAGCCCTTTATTGCCTTTGTTCTTTCTTTTATTCATTGTTTTTTGTTTCTTTTTATTTCAAGGTATAACCAGAGGAAACTGCCTTGGCATGGTGACTAGAGCTGACAGTGTTACCCATGAGTACTTTCACAGAAATGATAAGGCCAACTCGTGATGAGACCCCCTTTCCCTTGGCCATGCAACCAAAGGTCACTGCCCTGGCGTGGTAACTAGATAATGGCAATGTCATACTGTTAGGTACCTATGAACATAATGGGTTGGCTCGTGATGAGACCCCCCATCCTCTTAGCTAGGTCTTGTCCGTTTTGTTATTTTTCTTCGGGTCCCTCTTGTTTCTTATCAAGAGGCCTTTTATTGCCTTCTCGGGGATCCCTGGGCGAGGCATCTCTAGGTTTTATTTTCTATGGATTTTATCTTTTACCAGCTTCTTTTACCTCCTGGGCCTTTAGCCCCTTCTTCCCATAGGAAAAAGTGTAACCCCACAAATAGATCATCCTAATTCCCAGACTAGGGGAAAGGGATAGATGAATGGGAGATAAGATGTAAAATGATAATATGGTGGGAGCGGACGATGGATCTTCAAAATCCCCCTTGGTGGCTAGCAAAAACCTATGGATACAAGCTTGCTAGGGCACCTCGTTAATCCCCCCAACCATGGTCAAGTGGGTTAGTGTAATATCCGAGCAGTTTGTCAGAAATGTAAGGAACCTGATGCATATATCTGAAAGTTATAATGATCAAATATGACACATGCCATGATACCTGGACTAATTACCTTATGGAGCAAGAGTCTTCTCCGATGCAAGTCCAAACTGAAGGTGATGGATGTTGTTGCTGCTGACAGGACAAGTCTGATGAAGAAGAAGAAAGATGGGCCCTCCAGGGCCATGCTTAGGTCAATCCTGCTCTCGATACTCCATGTCTAGGACCTGTGGGCCTCGAGACATGATCTCCTAGTTATCCTGAGAAATCGGGGATAACATCTGGCTCCAACTTGGGGACATGTGCTCACTGTAGAGTGCATGAGAACCTCAGCATATCTAGCATACACCTGTAGACCTGCTCACACTTGAATAGGGCATCAGTAACAAGGGTGGGGTGGTATTGCCACCCCACAAATATAATATATATGTACATGACTGAAATAAAGCAATCAATATGCATGTGAGGAAACAAACTAACATGAAATGCAGATAGTATAATACATGGAAAATGCCTACCTACTTATACTCACCTGTACAGTCAT
>JASDQU010170265.1:0-21215 GCA_032191745.1 Picea mariana | reverse complement strand
GGCTGTTTTGGGTTAGCCCGCGGATACCCGCGTGCAGTAGAAGGACAGCAAGCGGATGCCCGCGCCCAGTGAGCAGTTAGGGCGCGGGTTGCTTGTTTTAAGTGGTTTTTTGAGGAATTTCTCAGCATGGCTTTGGCTAGGAAGAGGCATGAGTAGGCCTGATACCAGGTAAGCAAGGATAGTGCAATTTAGGGTTATAACACTCGAGGATCATGCGAGAGGTATAAAGACCTTAGTATTACACCATAAAACGTGCCAAGAGGTTCCTCAACTGAATTTTATGAATTTTATACTCATTTTTCTCGAAATTTGGCAAGGAATTCAATGGCGCACTCTGTTTTTGAGTTTGAGCAACATGTAAAGAGGTCATTGTAAAACACAAGCATTTGAGCATTAATAAAGAGGTCTCTATTGGAAGCGGACCCCGAGATGTAGCCCAAATTGGGTGAACTCCGTTAACAAACTTGTGTATGTGATTTTGGTATTGTTGTTCTATTTCTCTGAATTATTTGGAAGTTGTTTATCATTAAAGTGAATTTGGATAGATAAGTAATTACACATGTATTTTGCAATCAGTCAAATGATTATTATTATTTTGAAATCAAGTTAGATGTTCATGTGAATTAAATAATAATTAATATCTGAGGATTTTTCAGATCAAGTTGGTATCAGAGCTTGGCTTTGACAAGTGGTTGCAAGTGAATGCTTACAAGGTTCAAATATAAGCAAGGAGAAGGAAAACTTACAAGTTATAATAAAGAGATTGGTTCGAGAAGCTTTACTCAAAGAAGAGAAATGACTTCTCCAAGAAATTTAGGTCCTTATGAATCTGAAGATTATTTCTTTGAGGCTTTTAAATTAATGAAATCCATGGTAGAATAAATGTATGAGGGTCAAAAGAAGGCCAAGGAAGAAGATACATTAGAGAAAGTTGAACCAGTTAAAGATGGAGGAGGTGAAGGAGGTGGACATTCAGAACCACCCTCTCCATCTTCATCATCTAGAAGTAAACATTCTTCACATAAGAAGAAGTCCACTAAGAAGAATATGCATGCTCATAATTTGTGTTTATTAAAATTGGATGTCAAGTTCGAATTGTCAATATATGATAGAGAATTGAATGTCGAAAAGTTGGACAATTGGATCAAGCTAATAGAGGTATATTGCACGGTGCAAAATATCATGGACGACACTGCAAAGATACAATTAGATACTCTTCATCTAGGGGGTATAGCCTTGATATGGTGGGAGAGTAAGACACAAGTTGATCTCATTCAACAGAGTATAGTAGTTTCTTCTTGGGATGAATTTACTATTGCAATTAGAAAAAAAAATTATTCATTGGCTTATGTGAAAACAACAATTATGGAATGGAAATATCTCATAAAAGGCAAGGGGAAAAATATCCAAGTATATAAGCAGGAATTTAAGAAGAAAGCATTATCTTTCAGAATTTTGTTATATACTTGCGAAACTCTTTAAAGTATATTGGTGGCATGCACTCATATCTTCGACACACTATCATGATGTTTAACCCTACTTGTTAGTAACATTTCTTGTCCTGGACACGAGAGTATTCAGGTCTGCAAGTTGCACGAGAAGCGCCCGAGTGTAGCATGGAAAATCTCGTTTTAGGCTTCCAAGAAAGTAAGCGGGTGAGATTATATTGTCGACGGTCCAGATTCATCCATAAGAGCAGATCGACGGTTGGCGGGAAATCGCGGTTAGCAGAGTTGCACCGAGGTTAGCGCAATGGATAGCGCCCATATTGTGTGCAGGAAAGGATAGCAGCCGTCCATCTAGAGGACGCGTGGTGCGAGATCTAGTCACGTCGGCGTTTCGGCATTCGGGGGTTCGAAGGGTGAGAGTTCCATGTCGTTCTACATCTTGAAACCCCGAACCCCGAAGCGCCGAAAGTGCCCAAAGTAGGGACCGCAGCATCACGGAGCAGTCTCAGTCGTCCATCCAAAAGGAACACGTGGTGTGCGATTAGGCCCCTCGCCTTTTCGCCCATCGCGACTCCGACGCACAAGGAGCATCTCCTTCACATCCCCGAAACACGAAGTGCCAGGAGCGTCTAGGACCCGGGTCCACAATATCGTCGAGTGAGTTCAGGACTGTCATATCTGAGAGGGACGCGTGGCGCCAAACTAAACCATCTCGGCGTTTCGCTCATCGCGAATGTGATGAGCAAGGATCAGCCCCTTCCTATTCATGAATGCCGAAAGTGTCTTTAAGAATAAACGCAGGGTCATAGCCCATGGTCACTTGGAAAATAAAAAGAGTTGTGCAAGAGGGGCCAAAGGCGTCGAGTTCAGTCACAGAGGGGATCATCGCGATCTCCAGGTGCCATCGGATCCGATCTCCATATTGTTTCTCGCTTGGAGTAAATGAAGGTGAGAGGAGGTGGTTGAAACCTCTCCTCACTCATTAAGTGTAAGGTATGGAGGCTCAGCTACTCCCCTTACAGGAGCCATGCGCAATTAAGGTGGAGTCTAACGAAGAATATCTGTCTGAATTTGGTTGAAGGGACACCAAGCCTTGGATGACTGAGCACGCCTCTGTTGGGTGAATTTTTCTGAGTATATAGACTCAGTCCTTGTATTTTTGTAATGATCGATGGTTGAGAAAGGCTCCCGATTGTAAAAGTTTTAGTGAAGTGCTAGTCGCTCTGGTTAATGTATAAGGCATTCAATATTTCTTACTTTATGGATGTCAGCCTCTTTTCCCATCTCTTTGTTTACTGTGTTATAACAGCTCAGAATTGGAGGATCCAGTCGAGTTGCACTGTTGTAGGATGATGTAGGTTGGATCACTGCAACAGTCGCAGCGTTTCTAATCAGTTCTTGTGTTTTCTCAGCGCTGAAATGGCTTGGAATTGGAGGATCCAGTCGAGTCACCTTTTAGCTCCTTGAAACTCTGGACCAAGAGGATCTTGGCTTCAGAGTTTTTCTTCCTCAAGCTTCCGAAGGCCTGTTTCCCGAGGCAGTCTTGCTCACCCTTCTCATTAAGTCTTCCATCTATCCATCTTATACTCAGCTTACTGACAGAAGTTGGATCAAGACCTCCCTTATTTTCTACACACCAGGCCCAGTTTCCTGAGTTAAAGCTATATCTTCTTGAGTCTCTATCCATTCGATCACCCCATTAAATAAATCGTGACATAAAACTGATGGGCGTTGGGCTCTGCTCCTACTGCAATCCAGGGGTGACTTCTGATGCTAACATTTCTGGCGCCGTTGCCGGGGACGAAGTTGAAAATTTTCCCCGGGATTGAACGACATTGAGTCTCTGATTCTGAAGGTGCATCAGGTATCAAAGCCTTTGAAGATTGCTACTATGCACCTGGCGACTCCATTGTGACGACTCCACTGTGGAGAACCTGCCGTGTTAATTGTGGCTTTCAGAGGCAGGCACACGCGGTCCCATCCACAGTTGCCTCTAGCTACACGTGAAACTGATCCAGAGGTGGTTCTCAGAAAAGGAAAGACCTCTGAAGGTGAAGCTTCCACCGCCGAATCAGGTAATCCGCCATATCCTTTTGTAGGAACTCCATTTTCTCCTCCTTAGTTTCTTGACAGACATGTTTCTGAAGTTTCCCGTTTCTTAAATTTCGGGAGTGTTCCTGCTGAGTTTTCCTCTCCTGGTCTCGGATCAAAAGGACAAATCCTTGTCACTCCCCGCTCCCCTGAAACTGTACCCTGGCGTAGACCCGGGACCACAGAATATTTCCCCACTCCTCCTCTTGTTATTTTTGCCGCTTCTGCACAAAGAAGAGCATCCGCTGACTTGAGCCCATTAGCCTTTTCCCTAAATCCCCTATTATTTCTCGTTCCACTCAGAGGCGCATTCCTGATATTCCCCTCTCATACTCCTTCTCCTCCAAGTTCTCCTCCACCTAATATTCCTATGGTTGGTGCTAATCCCCCTCTAAATAGAATGGATTCCATAGTTGCTGCCCGATATGACCCCTTAATCCTAACCCATCCTATGAATCCTCTCCCTGCTAGAGATTACTTGAAGTATATGCCCAAGTTCACTAGGGAAGGAGATATAACTGTGGAATAACACTTGGTTTCTTTCTACAGTTATGCAGACAACTTGAACATTGAAAACAAAGATGTCTGGATGAGAGTTTTCGTCCAGAGTCTGGATGGCAAGGTGAGGAAGTGGTTTAGAGGATTGACCCCTAGATCTATTGATGGAATTGAAGCTCTGGATAGTGCTTTCCTGAGGCAGTGGGGAGATAGGAAAGATTTCATGTATTACATGACAGAGTTCGGGTCTTTGAAGAATATGGAAGGAGAGTCTGTCTCTGACTTCTCCAAAATATTCAATAAGATGTATAATAAAATTCCTGCTGAAATAAAACCCTCAGAAGCCTCTGCTAAGATTTCTTATGCTAGTGCGTTTGGCCCAGATTTCTGTCTTTTATTGAGAGAAAGAAGAGCCACCTCCTTAGCTCAAATGCAAGATGCAGCCATAGAGGTGGAATCTAATGTATTAGTAGCTGACAGACTGATGAACAAGGCTTACGCGAACAGCAGAAAGGGAAGATCTGAAGCCTCAACTTCTGGCCCATCGGTGCCCCACCCTCAAGTGGATGAACTGACCAAGATGGTGAAGTCTCTGTCTGCAGAGATGGAGAGAATGAAGGTGGAGGGGAGGCAAGCATATAAGGGCCCTCAAAACGCCGAAAACAAAGGAGGTTTCAGGAGGCTAAACAATATTTCTCCCCCGACTATGCAAAGAGAAAGTGGAAGAGACAGAGAAGACCAGAAAATTCAGACCCTTTTCAAAACAATTTTGTGGCCGAGGAGGAAGAGGGGGGAACAGATGAGCTTGATCCTGAAATCCATTGCTTCAGAGACACTCCTCCTTTTTCTCATCTCACTCAATCAGCATACGAGGAGTCTCTCATGGACAGTCAGCTAAATGAATTGAGCAAGGGAGACAAGGCTAGTGGCAACCAAGGCAGGTATGACTTGAGGTCC
This sequence comes from Picea mariana, assembly GCA_032191745.1. NCBI lineage: Eukaryota > Viridiplantae > Streptophyta > Pinopsida > Pinales > Pinaceae > Picea > Picea mariana. Next base: position 16,221 of record JASDQU010170265.1, on the reverse strand, counting down.
AAGAAAAAGACAGTAGCACCTGATGTTCTTGAGCAGTTCACTAGAATAGAGAAACCTGCTAATGAAGTAGCAGATAGTCGCAAAGGTAAGAATACCCGACCCCTCTCTCCCATAGTCCAGAGTCATGTTCCCGAAATAAGAGAAATCCCGAAGCTTACATCTTCTTTTAATTTCGAGCATGAAATTCAAAAGATCAGAATCCCTGTGCCCCTGACTGAATTAATTAAACATGAATGATTCAAGAAACTCTTCTCCGAGCTTCTACAGTCTGAGGTCTCATGCCTTCCCACAGACTCCATCAATTTGCAATATGAAAAGCATGCAGTTATTCTAGGTCCTATGGTAGAAGACATGAATGAATCATCCCCTCCCTTCTACACTTCCTTGAACATACATGACAAGATACTGCACAACTGCTTGATGGATTCGGGGGCTTCTCACAACCTCGTGCCCAAAACTGTCATGGAAGAGTTAGGGCTAGAAGTCACCCGAGCCTATCATGACCTCTATTCTTTTGACTCCAGAAAATTTCAATGTCTGGGAGTTATCAAAGACCTGGTAGTAACCCTGTTTCAGTTGCCCATGAAAAGTGTGGTCATGGATGTTGTGCTGGCTGATGTCCCCCCCAATTTCGGTATGTTTTTTTCAAGATCTTGGATAAAAAGACTGGGGGGAAATTTACAGATGGACCTCACATATGCTACTATCCCAGTGTTTGGAGGAGAACATAGGAGGCTATACAGGGAAGCCCAACTGGCCTATATAATCAGTGATGAAGCCAACCCTACCAACCATCCCATTTTTGCCTTGGAAACTGATTTAGGTTCCAGTGTACTACAACTCACTAATTCTCCTGAGACTCCTCTGAAACTCAGAAATCCACCCACCACTTCCCATAAATTTCCTCCCTCCATCACCCCCGTCTGGAAAATGTTCTTTGATAGAGCCTTTTCTAGGGATCGCGCTAGTGCTGGGGTGTTTTTTGTGTCACATGCTCAGGAAACTATATCTCTGTCATAAAAATTAGAATTTGAAGCTACCAACAATGTGGCAGAGTATGAAGCTCTTGTCCTAGGATTAAGAGCCACAAAGGAAATGGGAATTCAGGAGGTAGCAGTGTTCGGAGATGTAGATTTGGTGGTCCAATAGATCAGAAACGCTTATCAGGCTAAGCATCCTCGACTCAGAAGCTACACAAATGAGGTATGGGACTTAATTGACAGTTTCTTCTCAGCATTCAACATTTCTTTCATCCCAAGAGAGAAGAACACAGTGGAAGATTCCTTGGCTACATCAGCATGCAATTTTAAAGTGCCCTTGCCGCCCAAATTCAGATACGATGTAGAAGTAAAATACAGGCCCTCCATACCTAACAACGTCAAACATTGGAAGGTATTCGAGGATGATCTTGAGATCAAGAGATTCTTGGAGACTGTCGAAGAATTTTCGGAGATGTATATCAACCAAGACTTTGTCTCTGAAGAAGAGCTTGATGGGGGTAAGTTTCTTAGTAAAATTGCAGAGCGAAACATTGTGCAACTCCCCAGCAACCATATTCCAAGGGGACTGGTTCCCTTGGAAAGGCTTTTTGATAGAAATGATGTGTCATTAAAAGGGGAAAGCTCGGAGGATGACGTTGATACTATTCAGTGCAACATTGGCACTGAGAGTGAACCCAAGTTTGTCAAATTGTCAAGAAGTCTGAAAAAGAAGCAAAGGTCTGAATAGGCTGGAATTTTGAGGGAATTTGCTGATGTTTTTGCCTGGACCTATGAAGATCTCAGAACATATAACACTTTTTTCATTGAGCATAAAATCCTGTTGAAAAGTGAGGCAAATCCATTTAGGCAGAAGCTAAGACAGATCAATCCTATGTTGTTGCCTATCATGGAAAGGGAAGTGAAGAAGCTGCTACAAGCTCAGATCATCGTGCCACTGAGATACTCAAAGTGGGTGGCCAACTTGTTCCCAGTAAGGAAGAAGAATGGAGAAATCAGACTCTGTGTAGACTTCAGAAACCTGAACAGGAGCTCACAGAAGGATAACTACCCCTTACCAAAGATGGAACATATATTGCAGAGGGTAACAGGAGCATCCAGGATATCCATGATCGATGGCTTCTCTGGCTACAACCAAATATCTGTTCTACCTGAGGACAGGGAAAAGATGACATTTACCGCTCCATGGGGTACATTCATGTATGCCAAAATGCCTTTTGGATTGATGAATGCAGGGGCAACGTTTCAACGTGCCATGGATATAGCTTTCATTGGGGAAAAAGATAAATTTGTGGTCGTCTATCTAGATGACATCACAGTATTTTCAAAATCTGATAAAGAACATTGTTGTCATCTCATGAAGGTTTTCCTAAAATGCAGGAGTTTTGGCATTTCATTAAACCCCAAGAAATCTCTGTTCACCATGCAGGAGGGAAAGTTACTAGGCCACATAGTATCAACGGAAGGAGTCAGGATCGATCCTAGCAGAGTTGAGGCAATACAAGCCTTATCGATCCCGAGGTCCAAGAAGGAGGTCCAATCTTTCCTTGGTAAGATTAATTTTCTGAGGAGGTTTGTGCCTAACTTTGCTGAGGAGGTAAAACTTATAACAACCATGTTAAGAAAAGGAAATGAAGTGAGGTGGACTTCTGAATCGCAACATTTCTTTGAGCAAATAAAGAAGGCCTTGACTGAAGCCCTTATGCTTATCAGTCCCGATTACTCAAAGGATTTCCTTATTTTCTCCTTTGCCTCACCTGACACGATGGCCGCTGTTTTATTACAGACAAACAAGGTTGGGCTAGAGCAGCCTGTTGCCTATTTCAGCCGAGCATTGAGGGATGCAGAAGTTAGGTATGACACTATGGAGAAGCATGCCTATGCCCTGGTAAAGGCTCTCAAGGCATTTAGAATCTATGTCCTGCAGTCAAAAATCATCGCTTATGTCCCCTCAGCTGCTGTTAAAGACATTCTTATTCAGCCTGACATAGAAAGGAGTAGGAGCAAGTGGATAGCCAAGATTCTGGAATTTGACCTGGAAATAAAACCTACCAAATTGATCAAAGGTCAGGGTTTAGCCAAGCTGTTGGCTGAAGCCAATTGCCAAGCTTTGGGGGTAAGTTTCATCAATGAATTCTCAGGAACTCAGTAGGATCGGCTATCTGAAATAGACCCTAAAAGGGAGCCCCCATTGGCTCGATGTCCCTGGTATAAGGATGTCATATATTTTCTGCAGGAGTTGCGGCCTCCAGACGGCCTGCAAAGAAATAAGGCAAAAGCTCTGAAGCTCAAAGCAGTCAGATATTGCCTTGTCGATCAATTTTTGTATTGGAAAGACCCCCTGGGGTTACTTTTGAAATGTGTAGACCCGCAAGAGGCTAACAGGATCATGGTTGAATTTCACGACAGCCTATGTGGAGGGCATCATTTCTGGAAAACCACAGCCTACAAAATTCTCAGGGCTAGATACTACTAGCCCACCGTGTTCACTGACATCTGTAGAAGGGTTAGAGCCTGCATCAAGTGTCAAAGATTTGCAAGAAAACAACAGCTCAAGTCCTTGCCGTTGAATCATGTGGTTGTTTCAGGACCTTTCCAACAATGGGGCCTAGACTTCATTGGAGAAATTCACCCCGCTTCCAGTAGGCAGCACAGATGGATCTTGACTGCTACATATTTCTTTACCAAGTGGATTGAAGCTATCCCCACCAGGAATGCTTCCCACAAGGTAATCATTGGATTCCTGGAAGATCTCATCACAAGGTTCGGCTTCCCAAGTAAAAATTGTCACCGATAATGCAGCCTCCTTCAGGGCTGAGCCGTTAGCCCAGTTCTGTGAGCGTTTCGGAATCAAGCTAATTCATTCCACCCCATACTATCCCCAGGGAAATGGTTTAGCAGAGTCCTCCAACAAGAGCCTGATACGGATCATCAAAATACTATTGGAGGACAACAAGCAGGCCTGGCATTCAAGGTTGAAATTTGCTCTATGGGCCAATCGAGTGACCCCAAAGAGATCTATAGGCGTCTCTCCTTTCCAATTAGTCTATGGAGCAGAGGTTGTTTTCCCTTCTCATTTAGCCTTTCCTGTAGCAAAATTTCTCCAGGATCATCAGGAGGAGCCTGATGACATGACCAGGAGGATTCATCAGCTAGTGGAAGTTCAACAGGCCAGAGAACAGGCAATGAGCAGGATTCAGGACTGTCAGCAGAAGATCAAGCAGGTTTTTGATAAGAAGGCCAAGAAGGAAGAGTTTCGGATAGGAGACCTGGTAATGAAATGGGATGCTCCTAAACAAGATAAAGGCAAGCACGGAAAATTCGAAGCCCTGTGGATCGGGCCTTTCAAAGTATCTGAAGTATTCTCGAATAACACCTACAGGATATGGGATGTGAAGGATCAAGAAGTTTTCAATGGCCCTGTGAATGGGCATTTCCTAACAAGATTTTTCTCGTGAGCCGCACTTGGCTCCTTCGCGGTTGTAAAGATTGTTTTTCTTTCTGTCTTTAAGTTTTAAATAAATGACCCCATAGCCCAACAACAAGGCACTGGAGATGCAAATGAGTCCTCAGAGCATCACAGGGATGACTATATCCCCCATGGAGCCCAATATTAGTAACATTTATTGTCCTGGACATGAGAGTATTCAGGTCTGCAAGTTGCACGAGAAGCGCCTGAGTGCAGCATGGAAAATCTCGTTTTAGGCTTCCAAGCAAGTAAGCGGGCGAGATTATATTGTTGACGGTCCAGATTCATCCATAAGAGCAGATCGACGGTTGGCGGGAAATCGCGGTTAGCAAAGTTGCGCCGAGGTTAGCGCAATGGATAGCGCCCATATTGTTTGCAGGAAAGGATAGAATTCGTCCATCCAGAGGATGCGTGGTGCGAGATCTAGTCACGTCGGCGTTTTGGCATTCGGGAGTTCGAAGGGTGAGAGTTCCATGTCGTTCTACATCTTGAAACCCCGAACCCCGAAGCGCCGAAAGCACCCAAAGTAGGGCCTGTAACATCATGGAGCAGTCTCAATCGTCCATCCAAAAGGAACACGTGGTGTGCGATTAGGCCCCTCGCCTTTTTGTCTATCGCGACTTCGACGCACAAGGAGAAGCTCCTTCACATCCCCGAAATGTGAAGTGCCAGGAGCGTCCAGGACCCGGGTCCACAATATCGCCGAGTGAGTTCAGGACCGTCAGATCTGAGAGGGACACATGGCGCCAAAATAAACCATGTCGACATTTCGCTCATCACGAATGTGATGAGCAAGGATCATCCCCTTCCTATTCACGAATGTTGAAAGCATCTTTAAGAATAAATGTAGGGTCATAGCCCGTGGTCACTTGGAAAATAAAAAGAGTTGTGCAAGAGGGGCCAAAGGCATCGAGTTCAGTCACAGAGGGGATCATCGTGATCTCCAGGTGCCATCAGATCTGATCTCCATCCTGTTTCTCGCTTGGAGTAAATGAAGGTGAGAGGAGGTGGTTGAAACCTCTCCTCACTCATTAAGTGTAAGGTATGGAGGATCTAGCAGGTTGTCTGTCCAAGAGGGTCCTGTGTACCGTCTTCTTCAAAGAAGCCATGTCGAAGTCCTCGACTAGCCAGAGGGGCTTGCACACACTAACTCGGCACTTAATGGCTCAGTTACTCCCCTTACAGGAGCCATGAGCAGTTAAGGTGGTGTCTGACGAAGAATATCCGTCTGAATTTGGCTGAAGGGACACCAAGCCTTGGATGACTGAGCACGCCTCTGTTGGGCAAATTTTCCTGAGTATATAGACTCAGTCCTTGTATTTTTGTAATGATCGATGGTTGAGCAAGGCTCCCGATTGTAAAAGTTTTAGTGAAGTGTTGGTCGCTCTGGTTAATGTATAAGGCATTCGAGATTTCTTACTTTATGGATGTCAGCCTCTTTTCCCATCTCTTTGTTTACTGTGTTAGAACAACTCAGAATTGGAGGATCCAGTCGAGTTGCGTTGTTGTAGGATGATGTAGGTTGGATCACTGCAACAGTCGCAGTGTTTCTAATCAGTTCTTGTGTTTTCTCAGCACTGAAATGGCTTGGAATTGGAGGATCCAGTCGAGTCACCTTTCAGCTCCTTGAAACTCTGGACCAAGAGGATCTTGGCTTCAGAGTTTTTCTTCCTCAAGCTTCCGAAGGCCTGTTGCCCGAGGCAGTCTTGCTCACCCTTCTCATTAATTCTTCCATCTATCCATCTTATACTCAGCTTACTAACGGAAGTTAGATCAAGACCTCCCTTGTTTTCTACACACCAGGCCCAGTTTCATGAGTTAAAGCTATATCTTCTTGAGTCTTTATCCATTCAATCACCCCATTAAATAAATCGTGACATAAAACTGATGGGCGTTGGTCTCTGCTCCTGCAAGCAATCCAAGAGTGACTTCTGATGCTAACACTACTAACATTGATGAAGTACCAGTCCAAGCTACTCATCTGGAGGCTAGTAAGGGGAAGCATGTGATTGAAAATAAGAATTCACAAAAGTTCGAAAAGAAACCAAAAGGAATATGGAAGAGTAAGAAGTTAGCTACTGTAAATAAAGCTGAAGAAAAAACTATATGTTCCCAATGTAAGAGAAAGGGGCATGCGGAAGCACAATGTTGGAAGTTGCATCCATATTTACGACCAAAGAAGTTCTAGGATAAACATAAGCAAAGGATTATTGCATCAACTCGATAGGATCTGGGATCAGATTCAAGAGATGAATCTAAGATCATAGCAATAGGAAGAAAAGGTATATCTACTACTAATTCTCCAGTCCAATATGCTAAATCAGAAAGTGTTATTGATCAAAAGAAAAGAAGCAAGCTTTTTCATCTCAGGATTATAGTCAAGCATACAAAGATAGATACTTTGTTTGACAATGGATGTCAAGTTAACTTAATATCCAAAGCAATTGTTAAGAAGTTGGGTTTGAAGACGACGCCTCATAAAATACCATATCCATTAGGTTGGGTGTGTGAAGATGCTAAGTTGCAGGTAACAAAGCAGTGTAAGATCAGATTTGCAATTACATCCAAGTTATTTGATGAGGTTGAGTTAGATATTGTGCCTCTTGACATTTGCAACATTGTCTTGGGTATTCCATATCTATTTGACAGGAAAACTATATTTTATCATGAGGAGAATAAATACCACCTTTTCAAGGATGGGATTGAATTTATTTTTGGAGCTCATCGTATTAAAACTAACGTTACTTTATTGAGCACGAGAAAAATGAAGATACTCGTGAATGCAAGTAAATCTTTTTTTCTCATGATAGTGAAACAAAAAGAAGAAGAGATATCCAATGCTTTATGAGGTTGTGATCTAGTTCATCAACATGAGTTGGTCAAAACCATATAACTATGATGAGTTATTCCAAGAACCTACAGGGTTGCCTCCTAAGAGGGAGGTTGAACATGAAATATATTTGCAACATAATGCTCCTCTTCCTAACAATGGTATGTACAGGTCATCAGTGATAGAGAATGCAGAGATAAAGAAGCAAGTTTAGAAGTTGCTCGATAAAAGGAATCATAAGGCAAAGTTCCTCTCTATTTGGATCTCATATTGTATTAGTTCCGAAGAAAGATGGTACGTGGAGGATGTGTATTGAATTCCGAGCACTGAACAAGATTACAGTAAATAACGTATATCATCTTCGTAAGATTGATGATTTATTGGATCAGTTAAAGAATGTTCTATATTTCACTAAGCTAGATTTGAGAAGTGTTTACCATCAGATCAGAATTGCAGAAAGTGATATATGGAAAATTGCTTTCAAGACAAAGTAGGGGTTGTTTGAATGGTTAGTTATTCCATTTGGATTATGTAATGCACCTGTGACATTTATGAGGGTAATGAATGATATGTTCAGAACTTACATAGATGACTTTGTCATTGTCTACTTCGATGATATTTTGATCTTCAATTGAATATGGGAATATCATCTAATGCATGTCACAACAGTCTTTAAACTCTTGAAGAAGGAGAAGTTGTATATCAAGTTGTATAAATGTGAGTTTGGAAAAACTTCTCCGGTATATTTGGGTTAGATTGTAGGGAATGGTTAGTAAAAGATAGATCCTGCAAAAGTAGAAGTTATTGTGAAATGGCCCAAGCCAACCACTACCACATAAGTCATAAGCTTCTTAGGACAATACAATACTTTAGGAAATTCATTGTTAATTTATCTTTCATAGCAGTCCTCTGCATGCATTAACAAGTGTAAAATAGGTCTTTCAATGGGGAGGAAAGCAACATAGAGCCTTTGAGAAATTGAAGGAAAAGATAAGAATCTTTCCAATTTTGGCTCTGCCAGATCTACAATGGCCATTTGAGATTCAAACTAATGCAAGTAGATATTCCATGGGAGCAGTCTTGATTCAATGAAGTTAAACCTATATTTTATCATTCTAAAACTTTTACTCAAGCAGTAATTAACTATCCAGCATATGATAAGGAATTGTATGCATTGGTACAAAGTGTGAAGAAATGGAAGCATTACTTAATGGGAAAGGAGACAATAGTTCATACAGATCATCAACCATTACAGTGTTTGCAGTCACAGACCAAGCTACAACAATCATGACATTCCAAGTGGATGGGTTTCTTACAGCAGTTTCATTTTGTAATCAAGTATAAGAAATGCATTCATAACAAGGTTGCGGATATGTTGTCAAGACCAATGATAAATGCAACTATAATACAAAGGTATAATCCCTTAGCTCATGAAAGTTATGTTGAAAAATATACAAGGGATGATGATTTTAAAGATGTATATATGGCTTTGATTCATGGAATCAACAGTTAGATTATCATGTGCATGACAATTTGTTGTATCATCTTGGAAAACTTTGTATACCCAGAGACGAAAGGGTAAATGTAATTATAAAAGCTCATACATCTCACATTTCTGGTCATTTTGGGGTTGGTAAGACAGTAGCACAGTTACATAGATATTGTTATTGGCCTTGGATGAATGAGATAGTTTCCAATTATGTAAAAGGGTGTGTTGTGTGTGCCACAAGTAAACCTATCAACATAAAGTTGGGATTATATATTCCACTTCCGGTACCTTCTTAGCCATGGGAAAGTATCTCTATGGATTTGATTGGAGGTTTGTTGATGTCTAGGATAGGTCACAATTATTTACATGTCATTGTGGATAGATTCAGTAAGATGTGTATTTTAATGCCATGCAAGAAACGGGTCACAGTTGAACAGACACCACAGATGTTCTATTTCAATGTTTGGGTTCATTTTGCGTTGCCTACATCTATTATATCATATCGAGACTCTCACTTTTTGGGAAAGTTTTGGTCTCATTTATGGGATCTAATGGACACTGAGTTAAAGAAGAGCACAAATTTTCATTCGCGAATAGATGGACAGATAGAGGTGGTAAACAGAACATTGGTACATCTACTTCAAAGATACTACAACAAGCATCCTGAGTTGTGGGATGAACAATTGCCCTATGTACAACATGCTTATAATCATGCCGTGCATTATTCTACTGAGAGAACTATTTTTGAAGTATGTTTGGGGTACTTTACTAAATCACCTATGGATTTTTCTTTTGGAGAAGCAAGTAAAGAGAGTGGACAGGATGATACAGATAAAACTTAAAGGTTCATTCAGAGGATCCAACAAGTACATCAAGCAGTATAGGAATAGTTGGATAAGAGCCAAGAAAAATACAAGAATAGGCATGATAAACATCGGGTTGATCATCAATTCCAAGTCGGTGATAAAGTATGGTTACATATCAACAAGGATAGAATGAAAGGTGAAGGTAAAAGGCTTAGGCCAATCCGATATGGTCCATTCAAGATCTTAGAGAAGATTGGTACTTATGAATTTTGTTCAGTTCTACCATCCTACATGCAAATCTATTCAGTGGAAAATGTTGAGAATTTAAAACTTTACGATCCTCCTATGATTATGGATGAAGATGAAAGTATTCAGGTTCTGATAGTTGATGATTTTTCTCCAAAGTATTTAGAAGAGCTACAGGAAGATGTTATTCTTGACAAAAGAATCAATACTTTACAACGAGGTGATGTGGAATATCTTTGAGTTGGTCTTAAAGGGGTGAAACAAAGAAAATAAAAGTCGATCTAGAAGGTGAGGGAGCCTTACCTTCACTTAGTTTCTGAGTAATTAAAACTTTTGGTGATCCAAAAGGCTTCCAATGGGGAGGAGTGATCTAGGAGGATCTAGAACGCTCATAGAGGTCCTGAAGGATTCAGAAATGATCAAAATTTTATCATCTCAAATGCTCTCAAAATGACTTCATTGTGTATATCTCGGCGATATCTTTCCAGCGACACAAAAATCACCTCAAACAGAGTTCATATGCAAAAGTTATGGTGGGTCAAAGTCCAGGTCAAACAGGGAAAAAAGTCAAAGTCAAAATGGTCAAAGGTGACACATGTCACCACGAAAAGTGACACATGGCACGAGCATATAATTTGTATGGTGCTGACATGGAAACATCATGGAACACCATGCGACATACCATATGTCTGACTGGGCAAGTGACTTGGCATCCGTATGGCACAGGTGGATCGATTGTATATTGACACGTGGAAATGATGTACCAATGAGAGTCTACCATGTGGCAGCCTGCCATTAGCCCTCTATGGATAAGGTGGTTTAAAATTGATTGTTGGGAGTCTAGAGGATTGAACCCAAATCTCCTGCCAAACAAACCAACAACTTACCATTATACTTGCCACATGTTAATTAACCATACATGGGCGCACATTTATTTATGTTGATTGAATATTTTAAATGGGGAATCGTGTGCCATATTCCACGGGGCTAATGAAACATATGACACCATATATATATATATATATATATATATATATATATATATAAACCAACATACTATATAATATTCCATACACTGTTATAACATAATTCCCACAAAGGAGAGGTTAGTGGGGGGTTAAACCTGCAACCTCCTCCATATATGAAAAACACCTTAACCATTGCGCCAAAGACGCCTCTTGTTAAGGCATGCCAACGATATTATAGTTAATGTTTTCCATGAAGTTCAGGTAGCGGTTTAGCTTGACCCCCTATTTAATGGGCATGTGGATTGAGGCAAGGACACATGATTTCAGAGTACAGATTGGGTCTCGAGGTTCGTGCCAAAGGTATCAATACCTTGGGATTACCCTATAAATCATGCCAAGAGGTTCCTCAACGAAATTTTATGAACTTTACACTCATTTTTCTTGAAATTTCGCAAGGAATTCGATGTTGCACTCTATTTCTGAGTTTGAGCAATGTGCAAAGATGTAATTGTAAAACACAAGCATGTGAGAATTAATAAAGAGGTGTCTATTGGAAGCAGACCCAAAGATGTAGCCCAAATTGGGTGAACTCCATTAACAAACTTGTGTATGTGATTTTGGTATTGTTGTTCTATTTCTCTCAATTATTTGCAAGTTGTTTATCATTAAAGTGAATTTGGATAGATAAGTAATTACACATGTATTTTGAAATCAGTCAAACGATCATTATTATTTGAAATCAAGTTAAATGTTCATGTGAATTAAATAATAATTAATGTATAAATATTTTTTGGATCAATTTCCCATCATCAATATCAATAATTTTAGGATGATTCAGAGATAGTTTTTCAATATTTTTTGTATGTGAAAAATAATTGCATTCATTAAGATGCACTAACCCATATTAGTCAACTTGTTGGATGCACTAACCCATGTGTTAGGATTATTTGACATTGTTTTATATTTCATCAAAGTATTCAACCTATTCATTAGTATAATAAGAATGCATTCAAATGATTTCACAAATAGATAAATCAAATGGTATAAAAAAAAATTAACTAAAGAAATTTCAATTATGGGTAGCAAAAGTTTCATGTAGTATTATGTCATGTGGTTGTCTTTTCAACAACGTGGATTTTTTTTTATATCAGTAGACATGTTGAAAGTATAAAATAATCATCAATTAAAAAAAAAAAATTCTTAAACGTCACATACACAATGTTAAATCAACAAAAAATTGATTTCTATACACATAATGTGAATAGAGGTATAATACATTGCTTAAGTGATGTCTCAAATATCAACTAAGCAACATTTCAAATGTCATTTAAGAGACATCTCAAATGTCACTTTGTTATGCACCAAATCCTTAAAATATTAAAGAAATTAGAAGTACACACCATGTATGACAATGTGAGTGTGGAGCGAAACTCCAAAATAAATAAGAGAGATTAGTTACACAATAACTCCTTAAATAATAGGAGAACCTCCTCCAAATACCCAAATGAATTCATATATTCAAATCCATGTCCTCAATAATGACTACATGATAATTATATATACATATTCACACATTGCACATGTGGCCCGTTTATTATCAGGCCAACCACTATTACATATACATTTACCATTACATGTAGATTTAACCCCATATGTTCCACCTTTGGGATCATACCAAAGTACCCTCCTTCAAAATATTTGTCCTGAAAGATTTGAAGTTAAAGGCTTTACATGTGATGAAACCAAGTAATATGGTTTTCTTATTTTCCTGCATTATTCTTTACATTAATGATGATCCATCCATCCAAACTCGATTCTTTTCAGTCTTAATTCTTAATGTCTAGTTGTTGCATAATTTTCTTTCATTTGATTCCATGTATTGTTGTTGCAACTTCTCCCATTTGTAGTAGTTGTTGCTCTTTGATAATATTCTTTTGAATAATGGTTTTGTGATGCCTTTTTCCATGAATATTGACGAGTATTCCATCTTATTCCTTGATAATGTTGATACCAATCTTGTTGTCTTCTTCGAAATATTTCCTAGTAATGAGGGTGTCCATATAATTTCACATTTAATGGTTTTCCTTCACTCTGCACACCCATTTCATTTGTCTTCTTTTTGGAGACAATGGCATCATCTATCCTCTTTGGTTGGTATTTGATTACTCTAGCCTTGGAGATAATACCATCATATTTGACATGTGCACCTCTAGATGGAGTTCAAATTCTCTAGGTATCTTTTGGTGACCTTATTCAATCTTGTCTTATTTCTCCTTTTGAAGCTGCAATGTGACCCCATCTATCAAATTATAATGTCCTTCTTTAATTCTAGTTTGCATTTTTTATTTTACATCATCCATGTCTAAGGATTCTTTAATCTTCTTGCATATTTCTTCTTCAAGACTTTTGGTAGTCTCTTCATCCAAGATCCTTGATTTTTCTCGATTTTGACAATGCTTCTTTTCTTCTTTCAATCTCTTAACCTCATACAATATTTTTTTTTATGGTTTCCTAATATACATATTTATTCATATTTTGTTTTCAATTCTTCCCTTGACTCATCATTTTCCCACTTCCCTTTGCAACTCTTTCCTTGTTTTACTTTTTGAACCTCCTTAATGAGTGCTTCATTGAGGTCTCATATCTTAGATAGCTCATCACCCTTATTCTTGATCTCTTCTTTTTCTTCTTTTAAATCATCTTGAATTTTATAAGTTTCCTCCATTTTTGTATCCCTATTCCATTTATTTGAGAAGATTTCTTCTAATTTTTCCCATGTGGTGTGTAATATAATATATTCATCAAGGATTTTTCACCACATAGAAGCTTCACCCTGAAAATAAAATTTTTCCCAAAGAGGACTCAAATAAAATTTCTTTATCATCCATGACCATTCCATGGGATTCATTTCATCTTTGTCTTCATCTCATGTAAATGTATGTATTACCATTGATTTTTAAGTGAAGTCTAACCACAAACCTCAACTCAAAACCTCAATATATTAGCAATAATTATCCAATATAATTATTATCTTTTTTCAAACACAATCATATGTTTTCTCTTTCCAAAATATTTTGAATCACCTCAATCAGACATCCCAATCAAAAGTTATGAACATTTTAAATTTGCATACCTTTTAAAACCCTAGTTTGGAGATTGTCTCGTTGGTCAGCCTTTCTCCTGATGTATCTCTAAAATTTTGGCATGTATTTTTCTGATATGTCTTCTCTACAATGTCATAGGTTTGACCAAAATTTTACATGCCAAGTGAAATTTATGGTAACTTTACCAAAACTTGTTGATGTTTTTCCCTTTCCAAAGAGTGAACATGTTCCATATGCCACGTGTCCAATTTTTATGATATGATTCTCAAATTTATACTTTAAACACTATGGACCATCATATTTCCAATGCAACTAGTTTCACTCAATTCAAATATTTGCATAAGCATATATGACTGTTTTTCCCAGAACACCTATTTGACACTAGTTTTAGGGCTAGTCAAAAACCCTAATTTCCAGAAATTGTAACTTAAAATGATAGAGAATAAAAATCTCAAATTTTTACCACCTTTTTTTGGATTTGTCTTCTTAGGCTCCTACAAATTTTATAGATTGAAACTTTTTCAAAAAAAATTATGGATATTTTACCAAGAACACTTGTTTGAGACTAGTTTTAGGACTAGTCCAAAATCCTAATTTCCATACGCTATAGATAAAAAATTATAGTGAATAAAAAATTGAAATTTTTACCACAAGTAGCTTACTATTTCACCTCAAGCTACAAAACTTTATATGTCTAAAACTTCCCATATAAAAATTATAGTGAAAATTCTAAGGTGACTCATTTGAAGGAGGAAAACCCTCACATTATATGCTTTGATACCAAATGTTATGAAACAAAACCTTAGAATATCAGAAAAAAACCATAAGTACACACCATGTGTGAGCATGGATCATAGCTACAATATAGATAAGAGAGATAAGTTACTCAATAATCCCTTAAATAATAGGAGAACCTCCTTCAAATACCCAAATACATCCAAATCCATATCGTCAATAATGACAACATGATCTCTCTAAATACCTATTCAAACATTGTACATGTGGCCCCTTTATTATTAGGCTGACCATTATCACATATACATTTACCCATTACATGTTGTAACATCCCGCTCTGGCGCACTGAGAAAACTTATTTTTTGAGGATACTTGCTCGCAAGTGATGTGGACTTTTGTGATGTTAAACCATTTATACTTGATTATGATGCGATTGACAGACGACATGATGTTTTACTAGTTTTGATTGACACAGGTGCTGTTGACTCTGTTTCATTGAGTGTGCAGGGTTTCGGACCTTGAGGATGCAGAGGCATCGGTGGAACCCCCTTGGACTTTGGATTGAGTCAGGGAGTGTGCTATTTGGGTTGATTTATTTACTGTGATCTTTCTTTGATCTGATGATATGATGTTGACATGTTCTGACACGATTGTTGATGATGTAGGCTGACGATAGCTTGCCGACCAGACTCACATATGGAGTAAAGGGGCCACACATGATTTCCAGAGAGGTTGAGGGAGAGGGGTGGACAGCAGCCCTGTCATCGCCTACTAGCACTCCCACCGTGGCTCGAACTGTAGGTTAATGATTACCTAGTTCAAGAGAATCCACGATGTCGTGAGGGCAGACTGCAACAGTCGCTCACGATGATTCTAAGGGGCACGCAATAAGGCGGGGGCCTTATTCCTTAGAACCCTTAGTCTCCCACAAGTTCACCTGGCGGAGTGTTGACTCCAGGGGTTATATATGTCTACCAATCAGTCCAGTTGGCGAGTGACACCCTTGGAGCACGTGGTGCATCCTGAAGGGCACGTCGCATAAAAGAAACACAAGAAGCGAGTGGCACCCTTGGAGCACGTGGTGCATCCTGAAGGGCACGTCGTGTAAAGGAAATGAACGAGGCGAGTGGCACCCTTGGAGCACGTGGTGCGTCCTGAAGGGCACGTCGCATTGATGTGGATGAAGGAAACAAACCTAAATAGCCCTAAGACAATAACGCCTTAAGAGATTCTTAAACAACTTCCCTAACCCAGTGATGCTCAGTTCAGAATCTAGTACTAAGTCTAAAACTTTTAGGGTAAAATTTTAGTCTAACCCCAAGAGCAGACCCTGGAATAAAAATAACAAATTAAACAAAAACCCACCTAAGTAATAGTTGGTCTTCATAAAATTCTTGGGGCGATGACGAGGGTAAGATTTAAAGCAAATCTAATAGTTTTAAAATTTTACAAGGAGAAATTAGTTCCTAACTTGTGGGAGAATGACATCACCTATGTAGTATAACATAAAGAAAATTCCAAAAAAAAACAAAAAAACTAAGACCATTATCCTCTCATTATCCCTGTCTACATTATT
>JASDQU010170261.1:0-13172 GCA_032191745.1 Picea mariana | reverse complement strand
GTTTGGGTTTGACTCCAGCAATGCTCCTTATTTCCCTTTGCACGTTTGCTGGGGTGTTTTCTCTATCTGCATCTCTTTGGGGTCTGAGGGGTTCTCTGGTTGATCTTGTAGGATCACATATTTGTTGCTGGTGGACGGATCTTTACTTTCCTAGGTTGTCTTCTTTCTTCCTCCTTGTTTACGCTTTCTAGGTGCCTGAGCGAAGCCATCCTTGTCTTTGTCGGCATCTGAGTACCCCTCTTTGTTTGCGGCATTGAGGGGGCAGTCTCTAAAAAGATATCTGTGCTCATGGAATTTTCTGCACCTAAACGGAATATGTTCATAGTCAATGGTTTGCATCCAGTCCTCAATGTAGTATTCTAGGGATATGGATCCTGGGAGAGGCTTGGCTATATTCAGGTACACACAGATACATGCATATGAAATGTATCATCTTTGCTTAGTGGCCTCCGAAGATTTAACATAGATGCCAATGGTGTTGCCTATACCTGCAAGAACCTCCTCCAACCATAATTCCTGAGGTAGAGAATATAGTTTGATCCACACTGGTTCATTTGTGAAGTCTTCAGTTTCAGGGCTAAATTTCTTTGTCCAGAACCTCAAGAAGAGTCCTGTTGAGTTGAAAAAATACGGCCCTCTGTAAAAAATGTGGTTTCGGTCCTCGAGGTTGTGCAGGATGATGGTGAAGAAACCCTTGGAAACCAGTTGCAGCTCATAATGTCCCTTGGGCTTCCACCAATGTTGTATCCATTTGATCAGGTCCTGTTCTGAGGGCTAGAGCCCTAAAGATTTGCCTACTAAGGCGTAATCTCTCATATATTTTTTCTATTCCTCAATGCGAGGTGAACTAATAATGTATTTCGGGACATGTGGTTCTTGTGGAATACACTCGCTTGGTAGCCATGGTCTTGACGCACTTGCGGATGTTGGTGCTTTCCCTGAATCAATGTCCATCTTTTTGTCTTTGAAGGTTCCCTCGGCCAATAACTTTGAGCGTAGATCGGGAGGAGGTTTGAAGGTGGGCTACTTGGAGCCCTCTCCAATGCTTCCATTCGTCGTTGCCTTGCTGTATGAGGGGCCTCTCGACCCTCCTTCCTTTAGATTCATGCGCCCCAATGAGGCGAACAGTTGTAGCAAAGCAGCAGAAACCCTAAACCCTAAACCCTAGCAGAGCGTTTTCAATCCTCCTCTTCTTAATGAGTAAGGTTTTTTATAATGATATTGTTAAGGTTTTTTATAATGATATTGTGGAGAATGTCTTGTGTTTTGTGTTTTTTTATCTTTTGGTTTAGGAGGCTTCAACCATAACCATTTTTATAGTGAAATACGTTGTAGTGTAATAAGTTTATTACATTATTAATAATTTTGTGTATTTTTTTAATGGTCTTTGGCCTCATTTATTTGATCTACACAAATGGATTTTGAACTCCTAAAACCTGAGTTAAAAGAGGATTTTTTTGTATCTCTATGCAAATGGATTCTTCATTGTTGATTTTGATCTTGCAGAAGACAAGGATTTGATTTTAAACTATGGACCCTGGTTTTGGGGAAAATTGGGATTATGTATAAAATCATGCACTTCATCCGTCAATCTAATGGCATACACTTTCCTCGGCTCCTATGTGGGTTATACATCCAAATCTACCTTTGCATTTTCGGGGTTCACACTCTCTTGGATCCATTGACAAAGCCCTTGGAAGATATTATTACATAAGTTCTAAAACAAAGAATCGAAGAACCACTACATGCACCCAAATATGTGTGGAAATGGACTTCAACAAAGGGTTTTGGAAGAAACAATTTTGACATATGAAAACTACTCCTAGACGCAAAATCTTGGTTATGAACATGTTTCATTTTTGTTGTAGATCTTGCTATGAAACAAGGCATTTAGTAGCAAATTTCCCCAAAAGACCTAGACAAGTTAGGAATCATTAATGAAAACCAACATGGTGGGTTGGAGAAAAAAAGGAACATCAATTGATTACCAAGGGAGATCCACTTGAATTGGACCATCTCATGGAAGAGACAAAAGTGATTCCAAAGGAAATTAGAGATAAATCAATAGATTCAAAGAAAACTAGGGATATTCCATCAAAATAAGACCCTTCATCTCAGCAAGGATCGACACAACAAGGTTTGGTGGAAGAAGACCCTCCTCTTCTCTCAAACCCGGATCATGATGCAAAACCCCCACTTAGCCCATGGACTAAGGCGAGTTGGATGGATCGGGCTAAAGAAGATGAAACACAAGAACAATTAAAATCCTTAGATAAGGCAAATCAAGATTGACAAGAATAGCCATAAAAAACAAATGAAGCTTGGACAATTATAGTAAAATAGAAAAAATATCCTTCAATAACACAACCAATAGTGACAAAATGTTACCTTATCAAATTTAATTATGAAATATTTCTTTCCTTTATTATATTAACAATTTATTATAAATTATTCATATAAAAAATATTATTATGTTAACAATTTATTAGAATTTATTCATATAAGAAATATCACAATGAAGTTTTTGTAGAAATATGTATTTTATGTATTCCACAAATAAAGAATCAATTTTGGTTGAAATCTATTAGTAACAATTTTTGTAATCTCTATGCATTTCAACTACAATGTGTTATACTACAAATATTTCCCTTTTTATATTAAATTATGATTATTTAAAATTAATTAAGACTTACAACCAGATTTCAGATTGAGAACAAACATTATATCGCTGTTATAGTTGTAACATTTTCGGAACATTATTGTGAGAATATTACTCTTACAAGAATCGGAAAAAGATTTGATTAAAGTAAACTATTCAAATATATTTTGTTAATTGTCATTTAAACTACCTATATTTGGTAAAGTACTATTAACCAATTTTTTAAATAAATCCTGTCCCCTCCTCTCCCTTTTTAGTTTGGATTCTCTATAAAACATTTTTATTTGGAAACACTTTGAAAGGATGCAATTTCTTCATGTCAAGCATGATTTTAAGATTTTCATAAATTTGTGAAAAGGGAAAAAATATTGAACCATGGAAGGAGGTTATTTAATTACATATTTCAAATGTTGGTTGGGGATCTCACTATCTTTCCACTTCCATGATATTAATTAATTAATCAATAAAACTTGTGTCATGATCAAATATTTCATTTATTGGCAAAATTGTCTCATGGGAAACTTCCCTTGTATTTAGAAAATATGGATGAAAAATATAGGTAGGTGATGGATCACTACTAAGAGGGTGTTATTTTATAGGGTGTTACCTCATACATCTTGGACGTTTTTAGTGATTTGGAAGAGAGTGAAGTATGGGAAAATAGTTGATATATTAATTATCAATGGCTACATGGAGTGAGAATTGCTAAAATCTTGTATTGCTCATTATTGTCACTCAATATTTTCATTCAATTTCTCCCTCTTGCTATTTCAAACATTCACAATTCCTTTATCTCCTAACTTTTTAAAGAATTTTCCTCCCTTTCCTTATAATTCATTCTTTTCCTTTCCAAGCTTCCCTTGTTATTGTCTTACCCTCAAATTATCTCCATGGATAGGTGTATGTCATGTCCCCATTTTTGGGTTCCCTGTTCTGCAATTGGAGATGACTTATGAGGCTTGACAGTGAAGAAAAAGCAATTCAAGGGGTTTATTTGATGTCACCTATCTAGGAGATGTTATGTTTCCAAAGTGACATTTAATTAAAAAATAATAAAGTAACTTTTAGATTAATAGTTGCTAAGCATTAGTAAAGTGACTTTAATCTTTAAGTGAAAATTAAAAAGGGGGAATACGGGTCATGTTTGATTTAGTCAAAAGGGGAAAGTTCTAGAAGGGCACAGAGGAAGAATAAAAGGAGGGGTAACACTTCACTTTAGCATTATGTTTTGGATTGATCGTTTTGGAGTGATCTTGAAGCCAAGATTTTCATTAGGGTTTTGGAAAAACCCTTCCATTGTAGTTTAGTTTTGGTGGTACAATATCCACTTTAGATAGATAAGGAGGAGGATCCACCCAATAATTTCACTTGAGCTTCATCTTCTGGTTTGGCATCATCTTGGAGAGGGTCTGGAGGTTAGGAGTTATCCCTTATGTAGTTTGTAGGAGGAATCTTCATCTATTGAGTAGGTCGTGGCATTTCTAGGTTTTTGGTTTGATTATTGTGTGTTTATTGGATGTATTGAAGTTGCCATAGCATTTAATAGAAGAATTGTATTGTTGTTATGATTGGGATCCATTCATAATAAAAATTCCATGGTGACTTTTCTATTTCATGTGTATTGGTAATGTTTGCAATGTGTTTGACGAAAGAGTGTTATAGAAGAATTGGATTCTTCTATAATAGACTTTTGTCAAACATCCCCCATGGCATCCTCTAATTTCATGAGTGGATTCGTATCTCGATGTTGATGAATGAATCAAACTAAAGTCTCTTTGTATCATATGGTGGATATAGCAAGGGTTCTTGGTTTGTTTCCTTTGTGTTTACTAGTGGGCCGACGATCGCATCGAGAAAAGTGGAAAGAGAGTTTGAATAGTGGGCTAGGTTCCATGGGAGATGCCCGACATTGACATATCCATTGGGCATTGGGAGGATACAAGGTGCATGTTGATATTCTATTTAAAACACCTCCTTTTGTCTTATCTCACGACCTCGTCAGTTTAACTCACTTGATAGTTCATTTCCTCAATTCTTTAAAGTGTTTGAGCTTGCTTACTCGAGCCATTTGGTTGGGATATGATTTGTTTTTGGGAAGGACACATAACATTGTTTATTCTGTTGGAGACAAATAAGTTTAGACCCAAAAATCATGAAATATTAAAGAATCTAAAACTCTCGAACTAATGGAAACAATAATCAACTTAATCAAAATAAAGAGTGGTATCCCAAAATTTCAAAAATTTCGAGGGTGTGTTGAGTGATCAACAAGTCCAAATGGGAATAGATCGTTGATATGAGGATTATGAGAAGATTGGATCATCTGGATTGGATCATTTAGACCTCCGAGCACTCAATTAATCTAAAGAGAGAAACTCCCTAATGATTAACAAAGGCCATCATAGTTTAAAGTGTGAAAAGAGAAGTCCTCACATGAATGACTGTTCAATCCAATGGAAAGTCAAAAGGAGAAAGAGGAAAGTCGACATCCCACCAACCTAAGTAAGCCTTAGGGGGTCGAGTGTGTCATAGAGTTGTATCCAAGAAGATTTCAAACTCTAGGATTGAATGGGTCGCAAAGACCACTTGAAACTATTTAAGAAAGTTTTGATGTTGTGTAATATGTGTGTTTTAAATTGGCAATGTATTACTAATAATAGTTGTTGTTTCAACACGTAGCATGTACTGAAGGGAAACATATGTGAATGACATAGTATAGTATGGATGACACCTCCCATCTCAAAGATGAGAAATATGATGGTCAGAGGGATAGAGAAACTCCTTCGTATTTGATGGCCACTATTAGAAGTTTGAAGGTAGATAATGAAAGGCTCATAAGAGCTCATGACAAGCATGATGAGTTGAATGCAATGTTACTCTAGATATTCTCGGAGATTCAAAATAATTTGCAACAAGTCCTAAGTAATGCGAGTTGCAATAGTTGGAGAGGTTGAAAACCCCTTCAGATGCTTAAAATCACAAGTTGGATCACAACGATGTGAGAAGAATCTATTCCAGAAATAGGCATCAGGGTGCTAAGAAAGGAAGATCTAGTGGAAGTGTTTCCACAGAGTCATCTAGCAGGAAGAATAATTCGGTCGAGTAGTCTGGTAGTGGCACATAATCAATTGTCCTAAAGAATAAAAAGAGGAATAATTCTCAGAGCTCCTTGATTGAATAATTCAAGAAGGATAATTTTCTTGTGTTCGATGGAGAAATCAAGAAAGGAGAAGAAGTCGAGGCATGGATGTTTGGTCTTAAGAATTAATTTCGGGTGCATAATTACTTCGAGAATACTAAGGCAAGAATCAACATCTTTAATTTGAATGGAGGAGCTTCCATTTGGTGGGAATACTTCAAGAAAATCAAGGGATTAAAGGAAATCAAGATGACATGGAAGCAATTTGATAAATACTTCTGAAAAACATACCTATCGAAGAAGTATTATGATGATAAAATAAAGGAATTCCATGAGCACAAGTTGGGTAAACTTACCATGGATGCATACACCAAGATGTTTTTGGAGTTGTTGAGGTATGTCACTTACCTCAAGGATGAGAAAGTGAGAGTGCAATGTTTTCTCAGTGGATTTCCACATTCCTACCAAGACCGAATTGAGTTTGAAAAACCAAAGACATTGGAGGACAATATTTAGAAGTCTAATTGTTTCTATGGTCAATATAAGCATAAGAAAGATCCTTCAAAATACTATAAGAGGAAGGACAATAGTGGATTCTAGAAGAAGGGATTCAAGTCCTTTTCACATAGTAATCTAAGAAAAGGTGCACAATTGGGTCAACAAAGTAGAGGTTCGCATCAATAGAACTTTCCATGCTAGAGTGGAAACAAGCTAGTAGAGCAAGAAAGAGAAATAATTTTAGTAGAAAAGGGTGCTTCTTGTATGATATACAAGTACTTAGCTCATTAAAAAGCAAGGAGGTAAAAGTTGGATCACCCAGTACTATGGGAATTCAAAGATCTATTTCCAAAGGAAGTGCCAGAAATACATCCAAAAAGAGATCTCGATTTCTAAATAGATATTGTACCTAGAGCATTACCAACTTCAAAAGTGCCTTACCAAATGAGAACACTAGAGTTGGTGGAGATGAAGGTACAGTTGAAGGAAATGTTAGATAAAGGTTACATTAGGCTGAGTGTATCTCCATGGGGAGCATCAACCTTGTTTGTGAAGAAGAAAGATGGTACCTTGAGGTTATGTATTGACTATAGGGAATTGAACTAGATGAACATAAAAAAAAAATATCCTTTGTCGAGGATTGATGACCCTTTTGATCATCTCAGAAGAGCTGCAACCTTTTCAAATATTGATTTGAGGTTAGGATACAAAAATTCAGAATTAAGGATGAATATATCCATAATACAACCTTTAGAACGAGGTACAGGAAATACGAGTTTGTAGTGGTGCCATTTGAGATTACAAATGCACCAATCACATTCGTGTGTTTGATGAATAACATGCTCAACAAGTATTTGGACAAGCGTGTCTTAGTATTTGTGGATGGCATTTTGTTTTTTTCCAAGAACAAAGAAGATCATGAATAACATCTTAGGATGGTGCTACAAGTGTTGAGAGAGCACCGGTTGTATGCTAAGTTCAACAGGTCTGATTTCTTTCAAAATGTAATTCAGTATTTAGGGCACGTAATCTCAATACAAAGAGTGACAGTGGCTCCCAAAAACATCAAGGAAATCATGGATTGGAATGACCCTAGAAATATAACAGAATTAAGATCCTTCATGGGATTAGTTGGATATTATAGGAGGTTCATAAAAGGATTTTCCAAGATCTATAATCCTATTAATTCATTACAGAGAAAGGGGAAGAGATTTGTGTGGTCACGAGTATGAAGATATCTTTTAGCAGCTGAAGCATATTTTGACTAATGCCCCTGTTCTGAAGATTGCATACCCTGAAAAAGATTTCTTGGTTTGCACTAATGCTTGCAAGAAAGGACTAGGAGGAGTTCTTATGCAAGAAGGGAAAGTGATTTTTTATGAATCAAGAAAATTTAATGAACATGAACATATGTATGTTACCCACAATCTAGAGTTGGCAGCAATTATTCATGCATTGAAGATGTGGAGGTGTTACTTTCTTAGGAGAAGATTTGTCCTAATGAAATATCACTGTGTTTTGAAGTCCCTATTTGACCAACCAAGGTTGAATGCTATACAGTCCAGGTGGATGGCACTGATTAGTGAATTTGATTTCCAATCAAACACATTAAGGGAAAGAAGAACAAGGTGGCATGTGTGCTTAGTTGAAGCATTCAGACAATACACTTAGCAACAGAAAGTATAGGGGAGTTTAATATCATGTAGAGGATGAAAATTCTCTTACATGAAGAGAGTTATTCAATCAAGTCATAAAAGGGATACAACAAGAACTGAAGGAAAATAAGTATGAAGAATATCGACTCAGGGATAATGGGTTCTTGTTGTATAACAACGGGTTGTATGTGCCTAACTCAGCAGATTTGAGACATCTAGTTATAGACGAGTTCCATAGGAGACCATATGTAGGTCACCCTAGTTACCAGAAAATGGTGAAAAGAATAAGGAAGTTGTACTATTGGCCTATAATGAAGCACAATATTGATCACTACATCGCTAAATGATTAGAGTGTCAGTAGGAGAAATTTGAGCATATACATCCTACTGGGCTATTGCATCCTTTGCCTATTCCAGAGTGGAAATCAGAAAGGATTTCCATGGATTTCATTATTGTTCTACCAAAGAAAATCAAGCAACATGATGTGTTCATGGTTGTAGTGTATAAGTTGAGCAAGGTAGGTCCTTTATCCCCATTAGTTCTACTTTAAAAGCCATCGATATTTCTAATGTTTTTGTAAAGGAGATTTTTAGATTGCATGGTTTTCCCAAGTCCATAATCTCAGACAAAGATTCCAAGTTCACTTTGAATTTTTGGAAAAGTTTGTATTGCAATATTGGGAATGAAATTGGCGTTAGCACGACCCACCATTCAAAAACATATGGTTATATCGAAAGAGTGAACTGAGTTCTAGAGGACATGTTGAGGATGCATTTTATGCATCAACCTAAGTAGTGGGAAGAGTATCTATCTCTAGTAGAGTTTTCCTACAACAACGGTTACCAAGGATCATTGAAAATGAGCTCCTCTGAGGTTCTTTATGGCAGAAAGTGTAGATTTCTAAGCAGCTGGGATAGTCCATTAGACAAGATCACACTTGGCCCAGAATTGTTGAAAGAGATGGAATAGGCCATGGTTAAGATAAAACAAAATCTAAAAGTAGTTCAGCACAGAAAAAAGATCTATGCAGACAATAAGAGGATTCACAAAGAGTTCAAAGTAGGAGATCGTGTATATCTTTAAGTGAAACCCAAGATAATTTATTGAGAATGGGGACGTGCGCTAAGTTATCACCTTGATACTATGAACCATTTCAAGTCTCGAAGAGGATAGGACTAGTAGCATACAAACTTGCTTTTCCACCTACTGTTAAAGCTCATAATGTGTTCCATTTGTTTTTGTTAAAGAAATATGTACATGATTCTAATCATGTTATTGATTGGACTATGATACAAGTGGAACTAGAGGGAGAATTGTAGCCCGAAACTCAATGCATCCTGGAGAGGAGAGAAACCATGCTCCAAAACAGAGCCATCGTGTAGGTCAAGGTGCAATGGAATCACTTTGGAGTAGATGAGGCTACATGGGAGCTGAAAGATGTCATGAGATTGGCATACCCATTTTGTTTTCTGTATGATTGAATATACATTGTGTTTTAAACACTGAGGATGATGTTTCCTTAAGGGGGAGGGGGATGTAACACCCTGTTTTCCCCCAAGACTGTAATTATGCTTAAGACTTCATATGATTGTAATTATGAAGCATGTAATTATGTTTTGATTAATGAAAAGCACCAAACCATTGACTAAGATGGAACAAACTTGAAAGTACTAGCCATGATATACAAGTGGGAATTTATGATGTAGGGGTTGATTGAGTGGTTGTGTAAGGTGGCGTTGAGTCATTTTTATGAAGAAAACATGAATATTGTTTAACAAGCCAGCTCATGCTTATAAAGCATAAACATACACCTTCCATCATACTAAATCTGTATGGAGCCACATGAGAAATTATGGATTTCAGATTGGCAGTTGAGGCAGTTAATGGTCGTTGATGGTTGGGTCTCTTGGAGAAGAAAAGGGGCCAATTGAATGACTTGATAGTAGGATGCCATGGATTTTCCCCTTTAGGATTGGAATTGCGTGTTGAAGGTTGTGTCTGCAGGAAGGCCACATGAATCCAAAGAATATCAGTGGAGAAAGAGACCAAAGGTGGATAGACAACCAAACTAGATATTCAACGAGAGATAGAGATAAGATAGATGACCAATGAGAGTAGGGTGGTAGTATCATAAGAGAAGAGAGCACGCATGATATCACATGGGAGCTCGAGAAGAGTTAACCTGAGAAATAACTAGTGAGCAGTAGACTCATAGAGTAATGATGCAACAAACATAGGTGTTCGTGAACATAAGTTTAAGACAAGAGAGAGATTCCTTGAAGAAAATAATAAATTCGTCCAATTTAAGATTGATCACCCTGAAACAAAGAAGACCTGGATCCAAAATGAAGCAAAATAGGACTATAACTTGGTGCTTACTAGACAAAAACTAACATTGGTAAGCAGAGGTCATTGAGGGACTGTATAACAGAGAAGGGACTCCCTTGTGTAGAGGAAATCTATTTGAAAAAACACCTAATAAACCTGTAGAGTTCCTGAGCTTAGTGGGAAGGGGTGAAATTGTATTGTTTTCAGTGGAGGAAGGAGAGTAACCCTCCTTGGATCATCTTGATCTTGGAAACCAATTGAATCATTCCCCTTATGGTATCATGGTTTGGAACGGGGGTGGAAGACTATAGAAGGAACTTTATAGTATATCCTAAGGTTGGGAGGATAGGTGTACTCTGTTAGTGAGTCAAAGTTGGCTATTGATCAGATAAGTATTTGACTTGAGCTATTTACTTTCACATGAATGTTGTATGTATGTAATTTTCTGAATTAAATGGGAAAAATGAATACTAGTGATCGATGAAATGAATATTCAATAATTAGAATATGCCTATTTTTTCCATATCTTAATATGTTAAACTATGAAATTGAATAAACATGGCCATTCAGTATCCCTAAGGTTCTCGCAGCTTGGGAGGAAATCTTGTAAGATATGGACAAAACCGTCACCGAAGAGTGACATTGGGATACCCTGGTGTTTTGGGAGAGAATCCTAAATCTTTAAGAGGAAATTTTGCATAATATGGACAAAATATTCAATTGGAGGATGATAGATAGACTTTAGGACCTGGGAGGTTCCAATATGGGTGATAAATCTTAATCCCTATGAGAAGTCACCTATTTTATGTGTAAATATTGTAGGAGATACAATCTTTCATCCATTTGCAAAAGGGAAGACCTTAACCAGTGTAAGACTAGAATTTCCAAGCCTTAGAAGTTTGGTGGAACCTTAGAAAGGCCATAAAAAGGACCTTGACAGTTAAGTCTGGAATCATAAAGTTTTCCTAGAAGAAACCAGTGTATTGTGGTGGTTGGACTCAAATTTTTTTATTTGGTTGAGTGGGAAGATCCGCACTGTTGGTCAAATGGTTTCATTTCAAAGTGGATAGATGAGGCTGCATTATTACTCTGAAGGGGATAGCCTTGAGTCATATGAGACTATCTATTTATCAGAGGGAGGATGTTAGGGAGAATTCTGGACCGTTGGATACAATAAGGATACTATGATAGGATGGGATGTTAGACATCCTGAAAGAAGATTGTAATAGGAATTTGATGAAAGGAGCCTCGAGAAATGTAGATCCATTGGGATGTGAATCTGCAAGATAAAAATTGTTGATTTTGGTAGGAGTCACTTCGAGGAAGAGGATTTGGAAACCTTGATTGGAAATATGACTTACCCCTCAAGTTCATGATGACTATAAGATCAGATGAACGATAATCATTTTATCCATCGAAGATGCACATGGTCGGAGTGATCATTTTGGAGTGGTCATAGAGACAATGTGATGAATCTTTGAGGGGAGGGACTCCAAAAATGAGAGAATGATCATTGATTTGTATAGGATCGAGAGTTATTCTCAATCATGTAACTTGTGGGTCCCATTTATTGGTGCAATGAATGGACCCTTATCCAAGGA
Source organism: Picea mariana (assembly GCA_032191745.1). NCBI lineage: Eukaryota > Viridiplantae > Streptophyta > Pinopsida > Pinales > Pinaceae > Picea > Picea mariana. Next base: position 1,291 of record JASDQU010170261.1, on the reverse strand, counting down.
GAAACCGTCGAGTGGGTAGAAGAACCCAAAGTAATCCTGACTGTTAAACCTTGAGTATGAGGATCTTTATATCTTGGTGGTTGATCCATCGAGATATTTTCATAGGTAGGGAGATCAATCTAGGTATTTGGGAACTTTGATGGGAGTAAGTCTAAATGGCCACAGATCATTGATCTGAGTATTATAAGCAGATCATACTGTTCGAATCAAAGAATTTAGACCTCTGGGAACTCTAGTAAGATAAAGGGAGAAACTTCCTGAGGATTAACAAATTTTATCATAGTTTAAATTGTGATAAGAGAATTCCTCACAAGAATGATTGGTCAATCCGATGGAAAGTCAAAAGGAGAAAGAGGAAATTAGAAGTCCCACCAGCCTTATTAATCCTTAGGGGGTCAGGTGTGTCACAACATTGTGATGCTCATTAGGGACATGGAAGACCACAAGAAGCACTTGGTAGAATCTTTTTAGGTTTTGAGGAAAAAACAATTGTACTTAAAGAAGTCTAAGTGTGTCTTTGGGAAGACCAAAATTGCATTCTCGGGCCATTCGATACGAAAATAATGCATTCACATAGATGCTATGAAGATAAGGGTAATTGAGGATTGGGAGGAACCCCAATTAACTCATGAGCTAAGGATTTTCCTTGGTTTGGATAACTATTACCACATATTTATTGAATTTTATTATAATATTTTGACACCACTTAGTGACTTGTTGAAAACAAAAAAATCCATGGAATTGGATGGAGAAGTACCATGCAACATTTTTTGAACTAAGGTGCAAACTTGTGTTGGCATCTATGTTGAAACTGCCAAACTTTGAGCATTCATTTTAAGCATAGATGGATACTTCAAATTTTTCCATTAGAGAATTTTGGTGATAGGAAGGTCATCTAGTGGCCTATGAGAGAATAAAACTATAGGATCATAAATAGAGGTGCCATGTTCATGAGAAAAAGATGCTCGTAGTTGTGCATTTCCTACAAGCATGGGGACACTGCTTGTTAGGAAAGTTGTTCATTGTGAAGAAAAACAATGTGGCAATGAGGTATTTTTCCACCCAACCAAAGTTATCACCCAAGCAGGCATGGTGGAAATATTTCTTGGTAGAAATTGACATGACCATTAAGTATCAGTTGGGAAAGTTGAACACAATTGAAGACACCTTATGCAAGAAGTCATGACTTGTAGCCTTGATGGAGAACAATTTGTCGATTCCCATGGGTAGTCAAATGTATGTTTTCATAGACTTGCAATAGAATATCAAGGAGGTATTGAATAAGAATCCC
>JASDQU010170259.1:21978-34422 GCA_032191745.1 Picea mariana | reverse complement strand
ACTCCTTGCATGTATTCAAAGTCTGGTGAGGTTAAGTTCGAAATTTAATTTAATTTAACCTGTAATTGAAAGGAAATAAAAACTATTTCCTATTTCCCATATTTGTAGAATGGTAAAACAAAAAAAAATATCTTTTGAGTTTCTTGGCATAAGATTTGAGGACAGACTACAATAAAACAATAACATGCCGAAATCACTCTCTCTTGATGCTTAATAAAAATTTCAGCTATTCACTCCTTACTGCATATGAATAAATTAAACTGGAAAATTCAGTCAACCTCAACATTCACTCCTAGAATTTATCACAGGAAGTCACATGGTGAAGCTATTCACCCACATAGAAATTTAGGTGTAACATTTCCACATTCACACTTAAACTCTCAAGGAACTTTTAATAGAAAACTGAACTTATATTGCTCTAAAAACACAGTCTATAATTATCTTTGAGATTAACAGTGTAGAGATTTTGGAAAAATGTACTTATCTAGAATTCATAAAATGATGCAACTATTGAAAGTGGTGCCCTTTTCCACCCAACCGTAGGCACAAAAACTCCTGGAAGGATTTACCGTTGGACACCTCCTAGCTAGATCATGATGCTCAGAGAGAGATTCTTCTTTTTCTCATAAACAACAAGGGACACAGGTTACTCTCCTTTTCCCACACAAACTTGGAAAATCCATTTTATCTCCACCAAGCAAGGGGGTCTGCAATGAGTGCCTCCTCAGTTTATCGTCTTCTCTGGAATCACATTTATTATCTTGGACTAAAAAACACTACCCAACAAATTCCTATACCCAAAATATATTTGTTTCTCAGTTCTCTTCAGAACCAAAGAGATGCACATGCCCTCTCTCTTGAGAAATGGTCACCAGGCCCATTCCTTCTACCACTCTCCTTCTACCCATGAATTTTATTTATTTTCTTGCCTTCCTCAACAATATTTTGTGGGTCCAAATCCTTGTTCTGTGTTTAGGTCAGGAAATTTTTCCAAATCGGTACGCTTCCCATTTCCTCATTGACTCTTGAGGAAGACTTCCCAACTACCAGCTTGAATGGTAATTTACTTTTTTGGGTCAGAGGACTGTTCTAGGTCTGAATAATTTAAATCCAATAGAGTATTGGTCTGGTAGGGGTCATCTCAACCATTATTGGCTCCCCTCCCCATCTCTCTTATGCATCATGATCTACCTTGGAAAACCCCTTCAGCAGGTATGCAACACTTTCCATTTTATTTAGTAACAAAAAATATATACATTATCTTTTATAACAAAAAGGTTCATCAATTCCAACATCCACACATATTCAGTCAGACCATAGTATTTTAGTAAGTTATAGTTATATTTACAAGCTGGGGGAAACATGGGTATTACAATCCCCTCCCCCTTAAAGGAACATTGTTCTCGATGTTCTACCTGTTGATGTTCTCTATATGTACAACATTAAACAAAAATGGGTATGGATGCTTCATGGTATCCTCCATTTCCCATGTAGCTTGATCTGGACCAAAGTGTTTCCAATGCACCTTGACTTGTGCAATGGTTCTGTTACTAAGTGGAATTTATTTCCTGTATATTATGCATTGTGTCTATGGAAGTAATTCTCCATCTGGTTCCACCTAAATCATAGACCAATCAATTAAATGAATNCCCCTTAAAGGAACATTGTTCTCGATGTTCTACCTGTCGATGTTCTCTATATGTACAACATTAAACAAAAATGGGTATGGATGCTTCATGGTATCCTCCATTTCCCATGTAGCTTGATCTGGCCCAAAGTGTTTCCAATGCACCTTGACTTGTGCAATGGTTCTGTTACTAAGTGGAATTTATTTCCTGTATATTATGCATTGTGTCTATGGAAGGAATTCTCCATCTGGTTCCACCTAAATCATAGACCAATCAATTAAATGAATAGCATCATGTACATATTTCTTCAGTAATGAAACATGGAAAACATTATGTGCATTCACCGTGGAAGGAAGTGCTAGTCTATATGCTACAAGTTCCACTTTGTCCAAAATTTCAAAGGGTCCACAAAACTGAGGTTCCATCTTGGCACAATTTCCCATTCTCAAGAAAAAAGTTCTAGACCTAACTCGTAGATACACATGATCTCCTGCCTTGAACTCTCTAAGAGTTCTCTTTCTGTCTCCATAGCTTTTCTGTCTATCCCGAGATACTTTCAGATTCTGTTTTATTTGGACTACTTGTTGTTTCATTTTTTTTAGAATATCTAGCTAGAGTGTAATTATGTCTACTAGGTTATTTCGGCTAATTGGAATATTGCATTGTCTACCATAGAGAGCCTCAAAATGGCTCATCTTCAATGACTCTTGATAACCATTGTTCTAATAAAATTATACCAGTGATAGGTTGTACTAAATGGCAATTTAGTTTCAAGACCAACAAACAAAGATTTCTAAAAATTTGAAGTAAATTTCATATCTCTGTCTGATATGATTTCCTTGGGCATGTCATGTAGTCTAAATATTTATTTCATGAAAATACTAGCAATATATATCTCCTTGCAAGTTGACTTGATGGGAATAAAGTGAGCAACCTTACTCGGTTTTTCCACAACTACCATAATGGAGTCATTCTACKTGGTTGATTTGGGAAATCATGTGATGAAATCGATAGAGATGGTTTCCCACTTCCCCTTGGGAATTGGTAGAGGCTGCAAAAACCCTGCTGGATGTCGGTGCCCTGACTTAACCTATTGAAATTCTAGACATTTAGCTAAGTAATCATCTATGTCATTTTTTTAGTCTGGGCCAATAAAATGGTTTCTTAGTGGATGTGGTCATTTTCTGGTAACCCGGATGACCAGTATATGTTCTTCTATGTAGTTCATCCATTATGAACCTCTTTAAGTTGTCACAATTTGGAATATACAACCTATCTTTGTAATTTAGTAGGACATCATTCAACAATTGATAGTCCTCATACTTCAGCCATGTGGGCTCTTTCTCTAAGTATGATTTCACAGTCTTGAAAAATGCATTTGTTTCTTGTGCACTTTTGACTCTCTCCTTGATGCCTGGTTCACTGGTTCTTACATCTTCCAAGTGAATCACTTTCATACATTACTAAGGGCATTAGCCACCCTATTTTCCTTTCCTTTAATATATTTGATTTCAAAATCAAACTCGTTGAGGAGAGCCATCCACCTAGCTTGTATAGCATTGAGTTTTGGTTGATCAAACAAATATATCAACCCACTATGGTCTATAAAAAGTACAAATATTCTACCTAGGATATAATTCCTCCACATTTTTAAAGCATGTACTATGGAAGCCAATTCCAAATCGTGGGTCACATAATTTATTTCATGCTCATTCAATTTTTTGTATTTGTAACAAATCACATGCCCTTCTTGCATAAGGACTCCTCTGAGCCCTTCCTTGCAGGTATATGTACACACAATGAAGTCCTCATTTGGGTTTGAAATATTCAACACAGGTGCATTGGTTAGAAGGCATTTCATCTATTTTAATCTCTCTTCACATTTTGATGTCCAAATGAATTTAACTCTTTTTTTTCTGAATGGAGGTGATTGGGAAACCAATCTTGGAAAATACCTTGATGAACCTTCTACAATATCCTTATAGGCCCATAAAGGATTTGATATCAAATACATATTTTGGGGTAGGCCAATCCATAATGGATTTTATATTTTTAGGATCAACTGCCACTCCTTCTTCGGAGATAACATGGCCTAGGTAATGGACTTATTTTGGAAAAAGTCACACTTACTAAACTTTGCATAGAGATGATGTTCTCTTAGCACTTGAAGCACTAACTTGATATTTTCTTCATGATCTTCCCTACTCTTAGAATATATTAGGATATCATCAATGAAAACTAACAAAAATCTATCCAATAACTTATTGAGTACATTATTCATTAAGAACATAAAGGTGGTTGGTGCATTGGTAAGCCCAAATGACACCACCACAAATTTATAGTGCCCATATTTTTTTCTAAAGGATGTTTTGTGGATGTCTTCATCATTAATTTGGACTTGATGGTATCCATACCTCAAGTCAATGTTGGAGAAAATCATAGAACCCCTTAACTGGTCAAACAAGTCATTAATCCTTGGTAAGGGATACTTATTCTTAATGGTCATCTTATTGAGTTGTCTATAGTCTATTCACAACCTGAGTGTTCCATCCTTCTTCTTCACAAACAAAGCTGGTGCTCCACAAGAAGACACACTATGCCGAATGTGACCTTTTTCCAACATCTCCTTTAGTTGTAGTTTGAGCTTAACTAGCTCTGGTGTACTCATTCTATAGGGTGCTCTATACATTGGCACTAGTCCTTGTACAAGTTCTATTGAAAAGTCAGTATCTCTTATTGGAGGTAGACATAGTACCTCTTCTGGAAATACATATTTATACTCTCTTAATATAGGATGTTCCTCTAGGATTGGTTTTTGTCCTGAACATAGTTCTGTTGGATTACTGAGAGGGGGGGTGAACCAGTAATAGAGAAATTGAATCCTTTTTAACCACAAAATGAAAGTGTTATATCAATGTAGAATTATCATCCAATAGTTGCAGAGTAAATATACAATGAAAAAATGAACAATCATACACATACATAGTACACCCATTTTTTTACGTGGAAAGCCAAAGCAGGTGAAAACCATGGAATGTTTTTTCTTATATGTATTTAAGAATTACATTCATTGGAAGCACCAACTTCCTTTGTTTTCCAACTGCAACTGGAAGGAGGCTCCAACCCCCTATTTTCTCAGGCTATAGCCTGAGGGAATCTCCAACTCCCTAATTCTCTAGCTACAACTAGAAGGAGGATAAAACCCCCTATGTTCTCCTACTACAACCGTAAGGTGGATACAACCACATGTCCTTGCCCCGTCCAACCACCCTAACGTAGACTTAGAATGATGGAACCACTATCGCACTGTCACTGTGAGATATACCACTATATAATTGCACCAACCTGTACCATTGACCTCCATCCAACCTGTACTACTGCCCTGTAATCAAATTGTACATGAACTGAACATGTATCAAACAAAATACAACAGATACATAACCTATAGTTCAAAAACATGTGTATGTACATGCCCTATCTGTAAAACAACTTACGTATGTACTCATCTTGTCTGTTATGTAGCCTATGTATGCCTTCTGAAACTAGGGATACATGACCTGTAGTTTTGCAACATGCATATGTACGCGCCCTATCTATACAAAAACATGCATATGTATGCATCCTATCTATTATGCAGCCTGCGTATACCTTCTGAAAACTAGGGTTTTCTTTCTTCTGTAAACTTCTGATCCTCTACAACTTCTTTCACATAGATATCCAACCTGACATTGTATCTAGACTGTAATTGTACCCTGTGCATGCATCCTCATACATAGCCTTTACCCAAAAATCTATATCTCTCTCTAGTCATGTTCCATATAAGTGTGTGTAATCATGAACAAGTATAATAACCCTCACATGATCTAGACATTAGATCCTTTCTGATATTTAGCCTCTCAATACACCAACCACTTCACAAATACAAGCTCTCAACCATGTACCAAAAAAACCTTTAGCCATATGCCAAGAAATACAATATGTGCCTCAACTCTAACAAGAAGTATCAATGATAAAAATTGATTATACTAGCACCGTATTTATGTAGATCTAACCTATACAGAAGATCCCATGTACCCACTAGTCTCTCTAGGGAGAATCCTCAAATCTCCATAACCATTTCTCATGCATACATCAAAATCCAACTACTCATAGAAATAAGACATACCTTTTGAACCAGTGGATAGATCTGATGTATCTAATCACTGTAGACCTTCCTGGGAACTTGAGCACGGAATCTAGAATCTTGGCATCTTCATCTTCTCAACTTCTTATGGATTTACCCTCATATATTCTCCCTAATACATTGTCAGCCCGCATATGTACGCACCCTAATACACTGTTAGCCCACATACACCTCATAAATTAGGGTTTTTTAGTATTCATTGTAATTCTGAAACTTTCACCTTCAACCCTTTGTCCTGCCTCATACTTTCACAACTTCAGATGTATCAATGAGTACTTGAAATAGGCCTTACACAACAATAGATATTCAATATGTTCAAGTGTGATTTAAATGAGAGACCCTTGCCTCTTATTTATACTTTCATGTAGCATCCTCAAGGAGTTACCTTTTAACCATCTTAACCCACTTTCCTTATTTTAGGGGTAACCCACTTATAACCACTCGTCCACTTAACTTAACCACTTTCCATAATTAGTAAGTTCTCCATTAACTTTATTAATTAAATGATTTCTTTTGCATCCTCTTTGACTTATGGTACACTCATCACTTCACTTTATTATTTAAATAATTTCTTCTTTGCAAACACTTTGACTACTTTGACCTTTTGGGGCTTCTAGATGACTCATGAGGGTTCCCCAACTTCACATGGCCATAACTCTCTAACCGTGAGGAGTTATGTCATGTTCCACATACCAGCGTAAATGGAATGACATGTACTATCCATATAGAATAGTCTTACCTGCAAATATATCAAAAATTGTACAATTATACATCAAACAAATGTGGGTCCATTACCCAAACCTTTGTGCTACCGAAATTCTCTACCAGACTTTCTTCAAGGGTTGACATCAATGACAACCAACCCAATTAATCAAAAATATTCCCCTTTTGCATTGGTGGAAACACTATGATGAAATACTGAAGTCGTGTCATGCAATACTAAAGTCATATCACTCATGCTCCCCCTATGACCATCACTCCCCTTGGAACCATGCCTCTATGCTCTGCATCTGATAAATCTCTCCCCCTTTGTCATCAATGGAAAATGTAAATTTCCATCTTGGGTTGCTCCCCCTAACTAAACTGTCCCTGAAACTGATCTCCCAACCTGAATTTTCCTCTTTATGGTGCTTCCTCTTGTAAATATAAGACATATAAGATAATCATTCAAAAAAATTCATTTTGGATTAGATATTAGTTTGAGTCTCTAGCAAAGATACTCAAAGGCTTCCCGTGGAAGCGGTTTTGTAAAGATGTCTACCACTTGTTCTTTTGTTCCCACATATTCAACTCTGATGGTCTTCTCTGCAAAGTGTTCTCGTAGAAAGTGATACTTGATTGTAATGTGCTTCATCTTGGAGTGCATCACTAAGTTCTTTGAGATATTGATGGTGCTTGTATTATCACAATAGATTGGAATGGGCTCATCATACTCAACCTGTATATCTGTTAGAGTGTGTTTCATCCATAGAACCTATGTACAACATGATGTTGCTGCAATATACTCTGCCTCAGCTATAGATATGGATATTGATGATTGTTTCTTGCTTAGCCATGATAATAAACACTCACCAAAGTAGAACGTTGCTCCACTGGTGCTTTGTCGGTCATCAATGCAACCTTCCCAATCTGCATCTGTGTAGGCAATAAGTGATATATCCTTTCCTTTTGGATACCATAATCCAAACTCTTATGTTCCTTTGAGATATCTGAAAATCCTCTTCATTGCTACAACATGTGATTCCTTTGGTTCTTCTTGAAATCGTGCCACCTATCCATCTACCTGCATTATATCTGTTCTGGATGTTGTCACATATAGTAAGCTACCAATCATTGATCTGTATTGCCTCTGGTCTGTAGACTTGGAATCATCATCTTTACTCAACTTGCAACTAGTTTGCAATATTCCATTCTGAACCTCTTTATCATTTCTATGATATACTTAGTTTGAGAAATAAAAATTCCTTGGTTGCTTTAACGTATCTGAAGACCCAGAAAGAAGGATAGTTCTCCGAGTAATGAAATTTCAAATTCATTCTACATATAATTTGAAAATTTATGGCTTAACCTGTCATCATTGCTTCCAAAAATAATATCATCAACATAAAATTCAATTAATAAAATACTATCTTGAGTTACCTTGATGTAGAGGTTGTTGTCTGCACTTCCTTTTCTAAACCCTTCATGTTGTAGATATTTATCTAGTTTAGAGTACCATGCTCTAGGAGTCTATTTTATACCATACAAGGCCTTCTTCAATCTGCACACGTAATTTGCATTCTCTGACAATTGAAACCCTTCTGGTTGTTTGATGTAGACTTCTTTCTTCAACCTACCCATTCATAAAATATGATTTCACATCCATCTAATACACTTTAATATTCTTGGAGCATGCATAAGCTAAAAGCAATCGAATTGCTTCCATTCTGGCAACTAGGGAAAATGTCTCTTCAAAGTTGATTCCTTTAATGTGTGTGTATCCTTTACATACCAATCTATCTTTGTTCCTTGTAACCTATCCATCTTCATTCAATTTATTTTTGAATACCCACTTTGTGCCAATCACATTCTTATTCTTTGGTCTTGGAACCAATTCCCAAGTGTCATTCTTCTCTATTTAATCCAATTCTTCATCCATGGCTTTATTCCAAAATTCATCCTTGTTGGCCTCTTCAAAAAACTTTGGTTCAATCATAGATGAGAGTGCTAGGTGCATTTGTTTTGGCGAATAGATTTGTCTTCTAGTCTCAACATCTGCATCTTTGTTTCCGATAATCTGATCTGAAGGATTAGTCCTTTGTACTCATTTTCTAGGTGTCTTTGGAGGCACTTGTTGAACTTGCTCTTCTACTTCTATCTGATCTTCTTCATATTCCCCTTCTACTTCTTCTTCATCTTATGCTTCTTCTTCATAAAGTTGTTCCAATGATTCATTTTCTTCTTCCTTTAATTCTCGTCCACCTTTTTCATCAATTGATACATTGTATCTTTCCACAACTTTTTTCAACCTCAGATTGTAACAATTGTATTGTTTCCTTGCACTTGAGTAACCAAAAAGTACTTCTTTGTCCACACGAGAGTCAAAATTTCTCATTTTTCCATCTTCTCTTTTGATGTAGTATTTGCTTCCAAATACTCTGATGTGTTTCACATTTGTTGGTCTTCCTTTCCATAGCTCGTATGGATTTTTGTTAGTGTTGTTTCTGAGAATTATTTTGTTTTGAATGTGAACAGTTGTATGCACTGCATGTGTCCAAAATATATCTATCAATTTTGAATCCATTAGAATTGTTCGATCCATTTCATGTATTTTCTTGTTCTTTCTTTCAACAATTCCATTCTGTTGAGGTGTCCTAGCAATGGAGAATTCCCTATTTATTCCATTCTTGTTGCAGTAGTACATAAAATCAGATCAAAAACATTTGATTTTTGAATCCATTTTATTTTCAACCATTTACTTGTAGACCTTGAAGATTTCAAAATCTTCTGACTTATTCCTTTTAAACCCTTTGTTGTAGTTGGTCCAACTAGATTAGTATGCACAATTTCCAATGTTCTTGTAGTTGAATATTCATTTGTCTTTGAACCACTCTCTAAACCAATCTATGAATACATGCTCTCATCCACTATCATATATCTTTCCAAACCTGCTAAGTGTTCTTACAAATCCATCTATTTCCATACTTTTCAAGACTCTACTACTCAACTATCCATAATGTTGACCCATTTATCACTATACTATCATGAATTCTTTACTACTACAACTGATTGTACTTCTGCTAACTAACTGCTCTCGATTTTTCTTCTCAGACTATGGAAGTTTCTCAAAGGATGGTTCTTTGGTCTGTCACATCTATCACATAGAGTCCCTTTGTCTAATATTCATATTACCTGGGATTCTCTAATCTGGATGGCTCAGAACAATTCCTGTCCTGATGTGTATTCATCATCATCTTCATTGGTAGATTCATCATCTCTATGAGCTCTGACTTATTTCTTTCTGTCTATGGATTCATATTTCACTACAATGCCTAAAAGTACAATCTCTTGAACCTATTCCTTATTTACCCATCCTTCTTTTCTTTTAGTTATTTTCCAAACCTTTTTGTATCTGACATCTTTCTTTTTCTCTATAGAATTTTCTTCATCTTGTTTTATTGCCAATATTGCAATCTCTGGTACCTTGTCTTTGTTCACCTATTATTCATGTTTTCTTATCCATACTTTCTTATATCTGATATCAGTGTTCTCTTTCATGGAAGTATCGATCATGCTTCTACAATCACTAGCTATGTGTCCATAGTTATGACATTTGTAACATTCAATGTTACGTGGGGCCACATATGCATTTCTTTCTTGAACATTTCTTTTATAATCCCTGCAATCTACAACCTTATGTCCAAAATTAGTACAATAAAAACAATGACCATAAAATAAATTTTCATACCTAGGAGTGAATGATATTCTTTGTGATGTAGTCCTTCTGAATTTCTTCCTTGACTGATCATGATCATGATTGAATCTTATTTGTGGCTTGAACATGGATGGTATTCTTGAAGATGTATCTTCAATAGTTTTCTTAGTTTTCTTCAATAGTACTTCTGCATAACTCTTTATGTTTTCTTCATTCTTGTTTTGTAGCAACCTAGAGTGCTTCTCTTCATTCTCTATAACTAATGTGGATGTTTCTATCTCTAAAACGTTCTTGTTGAAATTGACGATTTTACTTCTCAATGTGACAACTTCTTATTCAATCTTCTCAACCTCTTATTCTTTTTTTATTATCTGAGACTTCATGACTTCTTCTATTCTTTTCGCTTCTTCAAGATGGATTTTTAATGTGATTATTTCTTCTTCAAGTTCTTTCTCTTTTGGACCAAACTTTGCCTCAATCTGGTTTAGATCGTTATTTCTTTCCTTAAGATGATATGTCAATATCTTCTCTCTCATTTATGCTTCTTCCTTATATGATGCTATGTTGGCTTCCAAATACTGCTTTTGATATTCAATATTTTCTTCGATCTTTCTGGATTCTTATAGGTAAGTTCTTAAGTTCTCGATGACATGTTGGGCTTCTTCAAAAATGTGAACACTTTCCTTTTGTGTCATCAATTCTTTCTTGAGTGACTTGTTTTCTTCTCTTAGTTCATCTAAAGCACTAATCAATTATCCTTTATAATTGTCTTCCTTTTCAATTAGATTTTATGTCTCATTTCCTTCATGGCATTCTATTTCAAGATGTTCGCATTTTTCACAATTAAAGAAAATCAACATACCTCTAGTGATTATGTACTCTTCATCTTCTGAATCTGTTTGACATGGTGAACATAGTTCTTCTTGATCTGTATCTGCATCTTTTTGGAATTTTCTGAATCTGTGATGGGTGAAGAATATATGTCATATAACTTATCCCAAATTTATTTGTTTGATGAACATTTACCAACCTTTTCTCTTACCAAATTAGGTAATCCTTCCCAGATGAAATCTATTGCTATTTTGTTATTCTTATTCAATTCTTTCTCGGCTGCAGTCTTTTCCCTTTTTGAACTATCATATCCTGTAACGATTGATACCCAAATATAATTCCCATGTGCCTGTAAAAATAATTTTGTCCTTCTACTCCATATCTCATACTTTAACCCATTCTAGCCATTAAACAATGGTACTCCATTCTCAGAATAATCCATGATCTCCTTGCAGTGGTTAAATTGATTTCTAAAGGAACCGACTCCGATACCAATTGTTGGATTACAGAGAGGGGGGGTGAATCAATAATAGAGAAATTGAATCCTTTTTAACTACAAAATGCAATTGTTATATCGATGTAGCATTATCATCCAATAGTTGCAGAGTAAATAAAAAATGAACAAATGAGAAATCATACACATACAAAGTACACCATTGTTTTTACGTGGCAACCCAAAGAGGGAGAAAACCACGTAATGATTTTTCTTATATGTCTTTAAGAGTTACATTCATTGGAAGCACCAAATTCCTTTATTTTCCAGCTACAACTGGAAGGAGGCTCCAACCCTGATCCGGATTTTATGAGAAGAATGAAATGAATAAAGATTATTAACAAGTTCTTAACACAAAATAACAGAGATACAATAAAATTGGTTTTCTATTCAATAAGGAAATAAGATGAAACTGTAAAATGTAGCAGAAACAAGCTTGTTGGAATGGTGATGGCTTATCTTTGAGAAGAGATGTGACGGTTGTGCTCATTCGCAAGAAGATGATTACAATGAGACTTTGAAGGCCTTTTTAAAATAAACAGGAATGCCAAAAACCCTAGACATCCAAAAACCTAACCCTTGGAGATGAAGTGCAAAAAGTCATGTGGGCCCCGTTTGGGTAAGTTAGTACATCAACTTCCTGGGGTCGTAACTTTTGCATACGATCTTTGTTTTAAGCGTATGATAGCCCGTTGGAAAGGTATCATCGAGGAGATTAATTTGGGGGGAACTATAAAAGGAAATTTCATATTTTTCCCTATTTTCCCCAAAAAACATTGTTTAGGGCCTCAAAACGGCTCCAGATGTGAAAAACTACTAAAAATAGTAAATTACCAAAATTGCCAAAAAATTGTTTTGAGCCAGTTGGAAAAGGTGGGTGGCTACCAATATCCAC
>JASDQU010170259.1:914-12700 GCA_032191745.1 Picea mariana | reverse complement strand
TTCAGAAAAAAAAAAAAAAAAAATTGGAGCATATAACAACATAAGAAATTCATGTTCCTCTATTTAGTAGTGGTTTAAATAAGCTTCTTATGAATGGGCTAATATAGGGTGTTACCCCTTAAAATTTCTCTAATAAAATTTTATTTCACTCATTCATGAGCCCAAACAGCCCAAATGTTGTTTCCTTCTCTGATACCACTTTGTCACACACCCAACCCCCAAGTACCTTTTTAAGGGATGCAGTATAATTTTTTTTCTTTTCGCAATCATCTCAAATCTCCTCTATCATAGCTCCATCGTCTTCTGCTCATCAAGAGATTTCCAATGACAGTAATTTCACTTAGAATTGAGCTCTAGAATAAGGGTTATGAAATTACAAAGTTATCAGGTTTACATAGGCCACATCTCTCTTATTTCCACATGCAATCCTCATGACATCACATTTTCCACGCCAACTGATGTGGAGACACCCTAGTCTTGATGTGGCACTAGCCTAGCCTACCACAGTGGAACTTTTATCCACGTAGGTCTGCAACCATCATAAATTGGGCCTTCTCCCAACACACTCTTTGCTTACCTCTGATGAATATGGTGTCGAGTAATATTCCCTTTCTCTCTCATGGATAATATCGATGCATGAAATATCTCTCGATCTACGGTCAATATCCATTTGGAACCTAAGATTCACCAATCCTACTGGACCCCACTCAACTCATCAACCCATTGAATATTAGCATGCACCATCACACTGATTTTCTTAGTCAACATCAATTCACCATGTCACTGTAGGGTGCTTAGTCTTTCTCGACTAGAGAATGATATTTTTCCCTCTCCTATAGTCCAATTAAAATACTTAATTAATATTTCATAGAATACCATTCTTTGTAATTGATTACTTAAACCTCATTAAGGATAATTATTCTCCACAAACTAATTCTCCAATWAWTTTWTTTTTTTTAGCCTAATACTCCTGGCCCGGTAATTACTGAGCTTTTACTTTCTCTCCCCCCCCCCACCCCCCGAGATGTAGTTTAACACTAATTCAAGTAATTACTCATATGATAATTATGAGTAATTATATTATAATACAATGAGGTTAATTTCTCCATAATATACGTAAGTTGATTAACCTTAATTAAGGTATATAATTCAATCCCATCCCAACACACAACTCCATACTGAATTTTCATGTAATTTCACACACACACACACACACACACACACACACACAYATATGMATATTTATTTATAACCTGGGGAAAAGGATTAACTATATTCAAATTGATATTTAATATTACAAAATTATTCTATTATTAATTATATTGTAATATAATTCAATTTAATTATATTATAATATGATTAAAAWTATCAAAGGAGCACTTAGGATTATCAATATCCATTACTACCAAAKCCTCCAGACTTTGGTGAAATCCCTYGTCACGCTTTTAGGGACATACCCAAAACTCCCAAATGTTGGAGCTATGGAGAGGGTTCCACTCATTTAATTTCTTATGTTTTAATAATAAAATAGCATAGGGAGGTGGGGAGGTAGGTTTCGACCTTCGGCCCTTTTTGCTTATTTGTTTTATTACCCCAAACATTTGGAGTGTTGGAACCCAGGACTCCCGGAGCCGCAGAGTCCCAAACTCTCCACACTCACACACGACTACACATTAATTGATGTAATAGGGATAGGTAGATCTGGGCCTTTGGCCATTTTATCCCAAACTCTCCATCATCCCATTTATCCCAAAGTCCCAAACTCTCGAAATCCCCATCAATCATTAGATCGAGCAAATGACATCCAAGAGGAAGAAGAGTGGTAAATTACAATGATGACACATGTCCCAATTAACTGGTGACAAGTGTCATAGTCCAATTGGAACCTAAGGCCTTTGAAATTCATAAATTAGGGTGACACATGGCACGTGTACTATGGTTCCATGTCAACCTAGGTAATTTCGACATGCCACGTCACTCAAGGATATTTAGTTTCTCCTACTGGAAAAATACCTAAAGCACCAAAGGTCAGGGTCGTGAACCGACATTGGTCATTGATTTGAGACCTCTGGGTTTTCTTCATGAATGTTAGATCAAGCGAGTGGAAGCATAAAGTAAGTGCTTCGGTAGGTTTAGCGCATTCTTTGTATTCAAAACTCCTAGAGCCCCAGAGTTTCAAATTCATGAAGTGGCCCTTCTTACATGCCATTCCACATTATTTAATATTTATAATTCATGCAAGGTTTGTACAGGGTAGTGTAAGGTTCGGTCCTTCGGTGATTTTGGCTCGCGTGTCCCATCACCCCCAACACCTTGGAGTCCCKAAGTTCTAGACTCCCGAAGGCTTAGCTCCTTTTGGGTGTAGCAAAAGGTTTTGGGCCCTTGTCATATGGGACTTGACAATTCCTAAGAGCTACACTCTCGAATCATTCCTGAGATTTTTTTTAATCCCACAGACTTGGGCCCATGGTCCCGAACAATTTTTGAAACTATTAAAGGTTAAATAGGGGCCAATTAAATATCATTTAACATAAAACTCCTGCGTCCTTCAAGACAATCTCCAATTCAATATCCACTTCAAACCTATGGAGTATCGGAGTCCCGAAGCTCTAAAATTTGCTACGAAGTGATCAAGGAGGATAATCATAGGTTTAATCCAATGGGCCAAATTGAACCTTGCAACTAGATCAACGACCATTACAGCATCTTCTATACTTCATGACTCTACTTCCCTTCAATAAGGGATTTAAGCCATGGGTTTCAAAGGTTTTATCCTTTGTCTTCGTTCTACTAATGTTATACCTCTTGAGTTTAATAAACCGTTAACCCAGTTCCTAGCGCACTCCTTGCATGTATTCAAAGTCCGGTGAGGTTTAATTCGAAATGTTATTTAATTTAACCTGTAATTGAAAGGAAATAAAAACTATTTCTTATTTTCCATACTTGTAGAATGGTAAAAAAAAACAAGATATATTCTAAGTTTCCTGGCATAATATTTGAGGACAGACTATAATAAAACAACAACATGCAAAAATCACTCTCTCTTTATGCTTAATAAAAACTTCAGTTATTCACTCCTTACTTCATATGAATGAATTAAACTAGGAAATTCAGACAACCTCAACATTCACTCCCAAAATTTAGCATAGGAATTCACATGGTGAAGTTGTTCACCAACATAGAAATTTAGTTGTAACGTTTCCACATTCACACTCAAATTCTCAAGGAAATTTTAACAGAAAACTGAACTTATATTGCTCTAAAAACACAGTCTATAATTATCTATGAGATTAACGGTGTAGATATTTTGGCAAAATATACTTATCTAGAATTCAGAAAATGCTGCAACTGATAAAAGGGGTTCCATTTTCCACCCAACCATATGCAAAACAACTCCTGGAAGGATTTACTGCTTTCCACCCCCTAGCTATATCATGATGCTCAGAGAGAGATTCTTCTTTTTCTCAACAACAACAAGGGATGAAGGTTACTCTCTTTTCCCACAAGAACTTGGAAAATTCATTTTCTCTCCACCAAGAAAGGGGGTATGCAATGAGTGCCTCCTTATTTTCTCATATTCTCTGCAACCCCATTTATCAGCTTGGACTGAAAATGATACCCAACAAATTCTTGTACCCAGAACAATTTTTTTTCTCAGTTCTCTTTAGAACTAGAGAGTCGCACATGCCCTCTCTCTTCAGAAATGGTCACCAGACCCATTCCTTCCACCTCTCTCCTTCTGTCCACGAATTGTTTTCCTTTTCTTTCCTTCCTTAGCAATATTTTGTGGGTCCAAACCCCCATTTCATGGTGAGGTCAACAATTGTTTCTAGATGGTTACGCTTCCCATTTCCTCATTGAATCTTGAGGAAGACTTCCCAACTACCAGCCTGATTGGTAATTTACTTTTATGGGTCAGAGGACTATTTTGGGTCTGAATAATTTAATTCCAACAGAGTACTGGTCTGGTAGGGGTCATCTCAACCATTATTGGTTCCCCTCCCCATATCTCTCATGCATCATGATCTACCTTGGAAAACCCCTTCAACAGTTATACAACACTTTCCATTTTATTTAGTAACAGAAATATATACATTACCTTTTATAACAAAAAGGTTCATCAATTCCAACATCCACACATATTCAGTCTGCCCATAGTCTTTTAGCAGGTTATAGTTATATTTACAAGACGGGGGAAACAAGGGTATTACATATGATATGATATTCATTTCCATTGCCAATGCCAATGCATACCATACCATACCATACCATATCATTTCCAATGCATACCATACAATGGCAAGGCAATGCATACGATTGCCAATGCATACCATACAATGGAAAGGAAATGGTATGCATTGACAATGCATACCATTTCCATTTCCATTTCCAATGCATATCATACCATACCATACCATTTCGAATGCATATCATACCATACCATACCATTTACAATGCATACCATACCAATGCATACCATTTCCATTGTCATTTCCAATGCATATCATTGCCAATGCATACCATACCATTTCCATTTCCATTTCCACTACCAATGCATGTGGTAGCATACCATACCATTACCATTGTCATTCCAATGTCAATGCATGTGGTACCATACCATACCATTTCCAATGCATACCATAAAATGGCAAGGAAATGCATATCATTTCCAATGCATACCGTACCATTGTCAATGCCTACCATACAAGGAAATGGAAGGGCAATGCATACCATACCAATTCACGCCATTTCCATTTCCAATGCATACCATTGCTATTGCCAATGCATACCATACCATTTCCAATGCCAATGCATACCATACCATACCATTGCTAATGCATACCATACAATGGCAAGGTAATGCATACCATTGTATGCATTGTATGGTATGCATTAGCAATGGTATGGTATGGTATGGTATGGTATGGTATGCATTTCCTTTCCATTGCCTTGTATGTTATGCATTGGAAATGGTATGGTATGGTATGCATTGGCATTGGCAATGGAAATGGAAATGGTATGGTATGAATTGGCATTGGCAATGGAAATGCATACCATACCATACCATACCATTTCCATTTCCAATGCCAATGCATACCATACGATACCATTGTCAATTCATACCATACAAGGCAATGGAAAGGAAAGGCATACCCTACCAATGCATATCATTGACAATGCCAATGCATACCATACCATTTCCATTTACATTTCCAATGCATGTGGTACCATACCATACCATACCATTTCCAATGCATACCATACAATGGAAAGGAAATGCATACCATTGTCATTGCCAATGCATATCATACAAGGAAATGGCAAGGAAATGCATAACATTTCCATTGCTATTGCTAATGCATACCATACCATAGGATACCATACCATTTTAATTTTCATTTTCAATGCCAATGCATGAAATACCATACCATACCATTTCCAATGCATACCATACAATGGAAAGGAAATCCATACCATTGCCAATGCATACCATATCATTGTCAATGCATACCATACAAGGCAATGGCAAGGCAATGCGTACCATTTCTATTGCCATTTCCAATGCATACCATACCATAGCATACCATTTCCAATTAATACCATACCATTGCAATTGCCATTATCAATGCCAATTCATACCATACCATACCATTTCCAATGCATACCATACAATGGCAAGGAAATACATACCATATCATTGCCAATGCATACGATACCATAGCATACCATTGCCAATGCATAACATACCATTTTCAATGCATGCCATACCATACCATACCATTGTTTGATGTCTTGAATATTCTAGGGTTGCTATGTGTCATCTTGCATTTCAACAGGCATTTGTTATCTAAACCCTAGTTTATGATTTCATTTTCAGTCCCCTTTCATTTAATGAAAACTTGTGTTAAGGGTCATTATATTTATCCTATTGTAACTAAGTTAATATCATTTATTGGCTTAGTGAGGTATGGCAATGTTATGGCATGACATTGGAAAGTTATATTTATTGTTATATATTTTAAAATGGGAAACTACATGACAAGGCATGGAAAGCTACATGACAATGGCATGACATGGCATGGCTTGGCTATGCATGGCATGGAAATGGCATGGAAATGTTTGAAAATGGCATGGCATGGAATTACTTGGCAAGGAATGACAATGCCATGGAATGGAAATGGCATGACATCAACATGTTTCTAGGATTGGGTTTGGGAGGGTCCTTTGTCTCCTTTTGTGCTCTAACCCAAAAATTGAGTAGGAATGTGCAATACAATCTAATAGATGGTGAAGGGAAAATAATAATGGTTTCAAGTCTCCCTAGAGGAATTTTGGTAGCATAGCATTACTTTCTATAGTGTGTCATGAAATGTAACCTCAAAACCTTTATTTGTAGGTGGAAAATGGTATCCATTCTAAGATCTAGATTCCATGTGAACTCTCTCGTTCTATTGATCAAAATCAATAAGTTTAGTGGACATCATGGAAGAATGAATAAATGTTATTAATAATTGATGGATTTAACAAAATTTACATATACCCACTACACAATCTAAACAAACATGTGCATTAATGAGTCCTTGACTAGTCTTTTTGGCATTTATGAAGGGTTACACAAAAATCAAATGATTTTATATATGTCATGCATAGAAAGAGGGGAATAATGTGTGTGCCCTAGGAAATAACATTGAGCTGAAATTGTTAAGTGATTTACAATTATGTAGAAGATACATGAGAAAATTTATTTCTATAATAAATTATTGTAATATGTCATTTTTAAGGTCAAACTATTTTCAAGTGACCACTATTTGAGTGTGGTTTGTCATTGGATTTAGATGGAGATAATTCAAGAGGTAGTCCATATTGTTGTTTGTGAGTTAGAATATGGATATCCACAACATTCATGCACATAATTCAGAGAAAAAAGACTTTTGAGTCAGTCCTAGAATTCACCCAGAGGTTTAATAAATTCTATCATAAGATCCCAGCAGAATTCAAACCCTCACAACCCGCAGCTAAGGTGACTTTCACAGGGGATTTCGAGCCCAACTTTTCCCTACTTTTGAGGGAAAGGAGATATGTTGACCTCACAAGAATGCAGGACGATGCCATCGAAATCGATTCAAACATGATGGAATCGGATAAACTAAAAGAAACAGTCAAGATAGGAACCAAAGAAACTAAATGCTTCAGGGAACAAGTTGGAACTTCTGGATCTGGGAGGTCCTCGGAGGAAAAAATGGACTACATGGCTAAGATAATCAAGAGTTATCAAACAAAATCTCCAGAATGGAGCTAGACCAAGCTAAACCAGATCCTTTTTCTAGGAGATATTTTAAAACGAATCCCAATCCTCAGATCCAACAGAGACCAATAAAAAACGAGGATCAGAAAATCAAAGCTCCTTTTAAAACAGAAAAATTTATGCAAAGTGATGATATGCAAGACTATGAGGGGTTAGATGAAGATAGAAACAATCTTAGTGATGATGACATAGAAACTCACCTAACCAGATAGGATTACGAAATATATTTAGACCAAGAACCCTTGTTCGAAAATGAGGAAAGTATAAATAATCTGGGAGAATCTAATTATCAAGGAATCACTGACTCTCTAATGGCCAAGCTTCAACAGAAATATAATTTAAGGCCTAGAGATAAAAATTATACAACTTCTCTACGTAAGAAGATCTTGTCGAGAAGTAAAACGAATGAGGCATCTCAACCATCCACTGAAACGCAAGATGCCAAAACAAAAAATGGTTGAAACGCAAGATGCCAAAACAAAGACATCCGAAACAAAAGCAACACAGACTAATAGGCCAGAAAAAAGAGAAATAGAGATCTCAATCAGAGAAGCCAAAAAGACAATCGGAAGTTTCAATCTGGAAAGAGAAATTAATAAAATCAAAATTCTTGTACCTCTGGTTGAACTGGCGAAAAATCTGATGTATAGAAAACAAATTGCCAAGATGATGAAATTCTCAGATGATGAAAGTCATGCAGATGCTATTAATTTAGAAGATGATATACCCATTATAATGTTTGGTCTGCATATCAAAAATTCTAAAGACCTTGTTGCTCCTTTTTATATTACATTGATTGTGCATGATCACCTAGTCCATAACTATATGTTGGATTTTGGAGCCTCCCACAACTTAATGCCCAAATTTATTAGGGAAAAGCTAGGTCTCGAGGTTACTAGGCCATACCAAGATCTGTATTATTTTGATTCAACAAAAGTTAAATGTCTTGGTATGATAAAATATTTGGTGGTTAATCTTGCACAGATCCCTATGAAGAGTATTCTCATGGATGTAGTCATTGTTGATGTTCCCGCAAAGTATGGCATGTTGTTATCCAGGTCTTGGGGTGCCAAACTTGGAGGATCTCTTCAAATGGAAATGACATATACTACGATCTCAATTTCTGGTGGATAGTTCACCCATATATACAGAGAAACAAGGTTGGTGTATACTGTAAGCGACCCACAGAACCCAAATAATTACCCAGTATATGTCGTTGATCAAGAACTAGGAAACTGTATACTATCAATTGAYGAAAATTTCGATGAATATACAGAAGAAGATTGTACAGAAGAAAAAAACAAAAAAATAGAAAAAACAAACAAAAATGTAAATAGTATAGGAGTTTGGAAGATGTTTTTTGATGGTGCTTCATCTTGGGAAAAAGAAGGAGTTGGGGTGTTGTTTGTAGCACTCGGAGATGAATTCATTATTCCTTTCTCATACAGATTACAGTGGGACATTGACTATACCAATAACGTATACGAATATGAAGCTCTCATCTTAGGATTAGAGGCTATCAGGAAGCTGAAAATCAAAAATCTAATAGTCTATGGTGATGCAGAATTAATTGTAAAACAGATAAGGAAACAGTATCAAGCCAAACATCCAAGGCTAAGGTTGTATAGGAACTGCACCTGGGATCTGATAGAATTTTTTTTCTCATCGTTTAATATTCATCATATTCTCAAGGCGGATAATCAACAAGCTGACTCCCTAGAGAAAGAGGCTGCTACTTTTATGCCACCTACCTTCTTGAAGCTAAAGTATCACATAGAAATGAGGCACACGCCTTCAATACCAAAAAACTTTCAACACTGGCAGGTCTTTGAAGACAATGAACAAATCAAGCAATTTCTAGAAATGGTGGATGAATTTTCTGAAACACACATTGACCAAGAAAATCAGAATGACCCTACTTGGATCATGCAGGAAGATGAAGAACCTCAAAATTTCCAATATAAGATCGCTAACCATCACATGTTGGTGCTGAAAAACAATCATATTCCTAAGGGTCTGATTCCATTAGAAATATTATTTGATCAAGACAATATACCCCTAAAGTGTACCTTGCAACGTCAACCCGAAGAGGTTGAATATTGTGATATAGGCACTAAGGAAAACCCTAAGTTGGTCAAAATATCTAAATACCTTCTAACCGAAATGAAAAGTAAATATGTTGAGTTACTCAAACAGTACAAAGATGTCTTCACTTGGTCTTATGACAAACTAAAAAATTATGATACCATTTTCATCAAGCATAAAATCCATTTGAAATAGTGCATCAAACCTTTCAGGCAAAAGCTCAGACAGATAAACCCTATACGCTTGTCTATAATAGAAAGGGAGGTAAAAAATATCCTGGATGCAAATATTATTGTTCCATTCAGGTATCCTGAGTGGGTAGCTAATTTAGTTCCAGCCAGGGAGAAGAGCAGTGAAATCAGACTTTGTGTGGATTTCAGGAACCTAAACAGATCATCCCTTAAAGACAACTATTCGCTCCCTAAAATGGATCACGTTATGGAAAAAGTGGTCGAGGCTAACCAAATGTCTACGATTGATGGCTTTTCATGTTACAATCAAATTGTGGTCCATGAATATGACAAAGAGAAAACTGCGTTTACCACTCCATGGGGTATTTTCATGTACGAAAAAATGCCATTCGGTCTAATGAACGTAGGGGCCACCTTTCAATGAGAAATGGACATAACCTTTTTCGGTGAGAGAGATAAGTTTTTTGCTATCTATCTCTATGACTTAACTATTTTTTCTAACTCAAATGCATAGCACTTGGTACACCTCAAATAGACATTCGAGAATGCAGAAAATTTGGTTTGTCACTCAACCCTACGAAATCCCTTTTTGCAATGCAAGAAGGTAAACTCTTAGGCCATACGGTATCTAGGGAAGGAATCAAAATCGATCCAAAAAGCGTTGAAGCTATAGATACAATCAATATTCCTAGAAACAGAAAGGAAATTCAGTATTTTTTAGGAAAAATGATTTTTTTAAGAAGATTCATTCCAAATTTTGCTGAAATTGTTAAATTGATTACAGATATGTTGAAAAAGGACAGCAAGGTCAAATGGACAACCGAAGCTAAAGCATCTTTTGAAGGCATCAAGAAGGTAAAAGGAGAAGCACCGGTGTTGGCTAGCCCAGACTACATGAAAAAGTTCTTGATCTTTTCATTCGCATCCGAGAATACTATCGCAGTCATGCTCTTACAAAAGAACGATGAAGGTTTCGAGCAGCCGATATCATTTTTTAGTAAAATCCTCAAAGACGTCGAGTTGAAATATGATATATTGGAAAAATAGGCATACACTATGGTGAAGGCCCTCAAAGCTTTCAGGACTTAAGTGATGCATTCCAAAATAATTGCATACATACCAACCAACTCTGTTAAAGACATATTGGTTCAACCTGATAGTGACAGAAGAAGGGGTCGATGGCTAGCCAAGATTCGGGAATTCGATCTTGAGGTAAAACCAACTAAACTCATCAAAGGTCAAGGCCTGGCTAAGCTATTAGCCGAATCAAATTTCAGAGCACTTGGGATAAATCATCTGCAATATTATGGAGACCTTCCAGATATAGAATAATTCGATGATCAGACACCTGCGACCCAGATCCAAGAAAAATTTTCTACCTTTGCTTGGTATGGTGACATAGTTTCATACCTCCTAACTCTTCAATGCCCAAGTGATATGACTCCTTCTAAGGCGAGAACATTGAATCTAGACGTGGTAAAATATTGCATCATTGACAGTCAACTGTATTGGAAATATCCCCTGTGCATTTTATGAAGGTGCCTAATAGAATCCAAAACGGAGAATGTTGTAAATGAGTTTCATGAAGGGCTGTGTGGAGGACACCATGCCTAGAGGGAAATGGCCTATAAAATCCTGAAAGCTAGATACTATTGGCCAAAGTTATTTACAGATGTGAATACTAAAGTCAGAGCCTGTAATTCTTGTCATTTATTCTCAGGCAAGCAAAAGATTCTCGCACTACCCTTGATCCCAATCAAGACAGAAGCTTCATTTCAACAATGGGGTCTGAATTTTATCGGAGAAATTTATCCACACTCTAGTGCACAACANTGTAATTCTTGTCATTTATTCTCAGGCAAGCAAAAGATTCTCGCACTACCCTTGATCCCAATCAAGACAGAAGCTTCATTTCAACAATGGGGTCTGGATTTTATCGGAGAAATTTATCCACACTCTAGTGCACAACATAAATGGATTCTAAACACCACAGACTATTTCACTAAATGGGTAGAGGCCATTCTAACATGAAATGCTACAGATTCAATGGTGATCAATTTCTTAGAAGAAAACAGTTTATCAATATTCGGTTGTCCTTGGAAGATAGTCACAGATAATGCCCAAGCTTTCAAATCCATGGCGATGGCTAGTTTTTGTAAAATGTACAACATCGTACTAGGGAATTCCACATCCTACTATCCTCA